>JAWPHD010013414.1:0-68441 GCA_037043455.1 Cyrtodaria siliqua | reverse complement strand
AGAGAAAAAAAATACAAACTGAATGATATCAAGATATAACTGATATGAAAACAGGAAATATGACTGAGATACAGGTACAGCTGACAAAAAGCATCCAGGAGATGCATGAATCATAGATGATCACACACATTGCAGAACTTACCAGTAGACTAGACCATGAATCTGCCAGTAGATTAGGCCATGAAAGTGTCAGTAGATAAGGCCATGGAAGTACCAGTAGATAAGGCCATGAAAGTGCCAGTAGATTAGTTCATGGAAGTACCAGTAGATAAGGCCATGAAAGTACCAGTAGATAAGGTCATGAAAGTACCAGTAGATAAGGTCATGGAAGTGCCAGTAGATAAGGTCATGGTAGTGCCAGTAGATTAGTTCATGGAAGTACCAGTAGATAAGGCCATGAAAGTACCAGTAGATAAGGTCATGGAAGTACCAGTAGATAAGGTCATGGAAGTGCCAGTAGATAAAGCCATGAAAGTACCAGTAGATAAGGTCATGGAAGTACCAGTAGATAAGGTCATGAAAGTACCAGTAGATAAGGCCATGGAAGTACCAGTAGATAAGGTCATGGAAGTGCCAGCAGGTTTGGTCATGAAAGTGCCAGTAGATTAAGTCATAAAAGTGCCAGTAGATAAGGCCAGGAAAGTGCCAGTAGATTAGGTCATGGAAGTACCAGTAGATAAGACCAGGAAAGTTCTAGTAGATTACGTTATGAAAGTGTCAGTAGATAAGGCAATGGAAGTACTAGTGCCAAAAACGATACCTGAAAGAACTTGTCAGTTTTTCCCGATTTAAATTGGTTGATACATATTCAATATAAATGCTGTTTATCATGATAACCTTGTCTACTTGTTATGTTGGCATGTATGCTGGTTATGTTGGCATGTATGCTGGTAATGTTGGCATGTATGCCGGTTATGTTGGCACGTATGCTGGTAATGTTGGCATGTATGCTGGTTATGTTGGCATGTATGCTGGTAATATTGGCATGTATGCCAGTAATGTTGGCATGTATGCCGGTAATTTTGGCATGTATGCCGGTTATGTTGGCATGTACGCTGGTAATGTTGGCATGTATGCTGGTTATGTTGGCATGTACGCTGGTTATGTTAGCATGTATGCTGGTAATGTTGGCATGTATGCTGGTAATGTTGGCATGTATGCTGGTTATGTTGGCATGTATGCTGAATATGTTGGCATGTATGCTGGTTATGTTGGCATGTATGCTGGTTATGTTGTCATGTATGCTTGTTATGTTGGCATGTACGCTGGTTATGTTGGCATGTATGCTGGTTATGTTGGCATGTATGCTGGTTATGTTGGCATTTATGCTGGTTATGTTGGCATGTATGCTGGTTATGTTGGCATGTATGCTGGTTATGTTGGCATGTATGCTGGTAATGTTGGCATGTATGCCGGTAATGTTTGCATGTATGCCGGTTATGTTGGCACGTATGCTGGTAATGTTGGCATGTATGCTGGTTATGTTGGCATGTATGCTGGTAATATTGGCATGTATGCCGGTAATGTTGGCATGTATGCCGGAAATTTTGGCATGTATGCCGGTTATGTTGGCATGTACGCTGGTAATGTTGGCATGTATGCTGGTTATGTTGGCATGTACGCTGGTTATGTTAGCATGTATGCTGGTTATGTTGGCATATATGCTGCTGGTTATGTTGGCATGTATGCTGGTTATGTTGGCATGTATGCTGGTTATGTTGGCATGTACGCTGGTTATGTTGGCATGTATGCTGGTTATGTTGGCATTTATGCTGGTTATGTTGGCATGTATGCTGGTTATGTTGGCATGTATGCTGGTTATGTTGGCATGTATGCTGGTAATGTTGGCATGTATGCCGGTAATGTTGGCATGTATGCCGGTTATGTTGGCACGTATGCTGGTAATGTTGGCATGTATGCTGGTTATGTTGGCATGTATGCTGGTAATGTTGGCATGTATGCCAGTAATGTTGGCATGTATGCCGGTAATTTTGGCATGTATGCCGGTTATGTTGGCATGTACGCTGGTAATGTTGGCATGTATGCTGGTTATGTTGGCATGTACGCTGGTTATGTTGGCATGTATGCTGGTTATGTTGGCATATATGCTGCTGGTTATGTTGGCATGTATGCTGGTTATGTTGGCATGTATGCTGGTTATGTTGGCATATATGCTGCTGGTTATGTTGGCATGTATGCTGGTTATGTTGCCCTGCACCAGCAGGTCAGTTTTCACACTAACATTCTTTTTGTGCTGAGTCGCAGCTGTAAAAAGTCTCCCATAGACACCCCGTGCTATGAATCGGTAGTGGTATTTTTACTGGTCCTCTGGGACCGAGCCCAAAATAAGTGTATTTGAAGTAGAATACCGCTTAAACTCGTGCTAGGTGCACGAGAGATTTTGCTTAATACATTACCACTCATGATCAGACTCAATAGAAACGAGTCTGCTACTATATTCTCTTACTTATGTTTGTTGCTTCCAAAGGATCTCCCTTATCAGTATTTGTTATCTGCAGTATTAGAAATTACCAATTAACATTGAACTGAATTGAAGACTTTTTTTTAAGAGGGTAGCCCAGTTAGTAAAATACTAATCTTCCCTGAGGCCCTCTTTACAAAAGCAACATAGTAAACAAAAACATATATACAAGTTTATAGCTTCACAACGATATTGACAATGGAAACAAAAGTGTTCACGAAAAATAAATATCTATATTGTGATTCAATACCAATTTGAACGAAAACAATTTCAGGTATACAGTACTTTTTATCCGCTATATATAATTGTTTGAAAAGATTTAACTGACGTGCAAGATCTTATATATGCTCTGGGATTTCGTTCCAAATTACTGGCCCAGAGGAAGACATACTTATTTTAAAAAGCTTCTTATTTGGCTTAGGAATCGTAAAGTTAATATCACAATGAGATCGTAAATTGTGTGACCTTATGTTATGTAACTCAAACATATCCCATATATAAGAAGGAACAAGCTACTTACAAACTTTAAACACAAATTTATCTTTAATAACAACAATTCTTTGGCTGAATTGTCATTGCATTTATAGTGTTCATTGCATCACTTAAACATGTATACTCATTTCCTAATATAATATGACAAGCTCTTCTTTGTATTTTTAAAAGACTATTAATGTTTCCCTTCGTTGTATTTCCCTATATAATAATGTAAGAAGAGGTCAATGACCTCGAAGCTCTACTGACTGATTTTGATTTCAGGAAGTATCCGCTACAAACTTGTTTTCTGGAAAATTATTTTTAGCCGTGGCGGCCAACTTGTATTTCCGGCCGACCTAACATTTTGCTAGGATCAATTAGACATCAAGAGCAACATTCCTGTGAAGTTTCATGAAAATCCGTCAAATAGTTTCAGAGGAGTAGTCGCTACAAGTTTTCATTATATAACTCTATGTAAACAAAGATGACCGCTGACAGCCATGTTTAACATCGAATCAAAACAAGGACCAACATCATGTCATGCTGATCATTTTAGAAAAAGTCCCATATCAATATCACTTATAGTTTTCAAGAAGTAGTCGCTACAAACTTGTATTTTGAAAATCTATTTTTAGCCATGGTGGCCATCTTGAATTTCCGGCCGACCTGAAATTTTGCTAGGATCAATAAGAAATCAAGAGCAACATTCGTGTGAAGTTTCATGAAAATCCGTCAAGTAGTTTCAGAGGAGTAATCGCTACAAGTTTTCATTATATAACTCTATGTAAACAAAGATGGCCACTGGCAGCCATGTTTAACGTCGAATCAAAATATTGTTCGACTCGGATAACCATCAAGTCATGCTGATCATTTTAGAAAAAGTCCCATATCAATATCACTTATAGTTTTCAATAAGTATTTGCTACAAACTTAAAATTTATTTATTTTAAATCTATTTTTAGCCGTGGTGGCCATTTTGAACATCCGGCTAGCCTGAAATTTTTCTAGGATCAACTAGACATCAAGAGCAACATTCCTGTGAAGTTTCATGAACATCCGTCAAGTAGTTTCAGAGGAGTAGTCGCTACAAGTTTTCATTATATAACTCTATGTAAACAAAGATGACCGCTGACAGCCATGTTTAACATCGAATCAAAACGATTTTTGACAAGGACCAACGTCATGTCATGCTGATCATTTTAGAAAAAGTCCCATATCAATATCACT
Organism: Cyrtodaria siliqua; assembly: GCA_037043455.1. Classification (NCBI taxonomy): domain Eukaryota; kingdom Metazoa; phylum Mollusca; class Bivalvia; order Adapedonta; family Hiatellidae; genus Cyrtodaria; species Cyrtodaria siliqua. The sequence continues at coordinate 64,258 of JAWPHD010013414.1, read as the reverse complement.
TATAGTTTTCAAGAAGTAGTCGCTACAAACTTGTATTTTGAAAATCTATTTTTAGCCATGGCGGCCATCTTGAATTTCCAGCTGACCTGAAATTTTGCTAGGATCAATAAGAAATCAAGAGCAACATTCGTGTGAAGTTTCATGAAAATCCGTCAAGTAGTTTCAGAGGAGTAATCGCTACAAGTTTTCATTATATAACTCTATGTAAACAAAGATGGCCACTGGCAGCCATGTTTAAAGTCGAATCAAAATATTGTTCGACTCGGATAACCATCAAGTCATGCTGATCATTTTAGAAAAAGTCCCATATCAATATAACTTATAGTTTTCAAGAAGTAGTCTCTACAAACTTGTATTTTAAAAATCTATTTTTAGCTTTGGTGGCCATCTTGGATTTCACATCAACATGAATTTTTGCTAGGATCAACTAGACTTCATGGGCAACATTTCTGTAAAGTTTCATGAATATCCATCTAGTAGTTTCAGAGGAGTAGTCGCTACAAATAAAAGTTTACGGACGGACAGACAGAAGGACAGACAGACAGTCGACGGACGCCGCACCACGGCATAAGCTCTGCTGATCTCTGATCAATAGAGCTAAAAATCTAAATATGGCTGGATATAAGCCTTACAGTAAATAATTCTATAGTTAAGCGGAATGTATTGCTTTATTCTAGATAACAGCCACAGAGATAATTTCTTTCCAATGCATATTGTATGTTCATCCCACTTAAGGTTTTTAATTCAGGTTTACCGCTTATACTACTGCGCACTTCTGAGGTGTTGTAATTAATAAGACTGTAGTTTTTTCAGTGTTTAATAGCATGCTGTTTTCTAAGCACGGTAGTTTTGCAATATATGCAGTGCAGCTTGCAGGTTATTTTTAAATGTAATTAACGAATCATTAGTATCATATATTGTTGTATCGTCAGCATACATAGCTTCACTCAGAGTGAAATGTGTTTCATGCCAGCATTATACTTATAGGACATAAGGTGTGGAGGTGACGGTGTGAAAAAAAGGACTCAGACTGGTGAAATTGACATGTCGCCAGTACTTAGATATCTCCGCCCTATTGATGATGTCGGAGTATATTGACAATAGTTTATATAACAAAGTTGCACATGCTTTATACACGTGCTATTGTTTGTCGGAGGTATCGTTAGGTTTGATTGGTTGAAATGGATAAATAATTGACAACTGGCGACATGTTAATTCAGCCCAATGACCAGTGAAATTCAGCCCAATGACTGGTGAAATTCAGCCCAATGACTGGTGAAATTCAGCCCAATGTATGGTGAAATTAAGCCCAATGACTGGTGAAATTCAGCCCAATGTATGGTGAAATTCAGCCCAATGACGGGGGAAATTCAGCCCAATGACGGGATGAATTCAGCCCAATGACGGGGTGAATTCAGCCCAATGACGGGGTGAATTCAGCCCAATGACGGGGTGAATTCAGCCAAATGACTGGTGAATTCAGCCCAATGACTGGTGAATTCAGCTTAATGACGGGTGAATTCAGCCCAATGACGGGGAATTCAGCCCAATGACTGGTGAATTCAGCCCAATGACTGGTGAATTCAGCCCAATGACTGGTGAAATTCAGCCCAATGACGGGGTGAATTCAGCCCAATGACGGGGTGAATTCAGCCCAATGACTGGTGAATTCAGCCCAATGAGCATAAAGGGAAAATGCTTATTTCACAAAAGCTGTCAACCGACGAGAAACATTCGAGGACAATGATGTGTACTTCTGTCAATAAACATTAATAGGCAATAAGAAGCTTAAAACTAAAACTCACTGATTTGTGTGTGTGTTTTCAACAATAGTATACCTGTCAGAAGGGCACGTGTGTTTGCTGTCAGAAGGGCTCATGTGTTTGCTGTCAGAAGGGCATGTGTGTTTGCTGTCAGAAGGGCATGTGTGTTTGCTGTCAGAAGGGCACGTGTTTTTGCTGTCAGAAGGACATGTGTGTTTCTTGTCAGAATGGCATGTGTGTTTGCTGTCATAAAGGCACGTGTGTTTCAGTCTGCGAAATTAACTTTTGAACTGGGTTGTCATTCGGGCAACCATTTCATCAAAATTTGGTTGCCCGAAAGGAAAAATAGTTGCCCGAAATGTTTCTTTTAAAAACTGAAGGCTTTTATAATTACTCTAATGATATATATATATATATGTAAACAAAGCAAAACATGATGTCTTCACGATATTTATTCATTATTCATTTTTTTGTATACAAAGAGAAAAGATTATCTATGTCTTTCTCTGATAAGTCACAGTCATCATTAGTCATCATTAGAGTCATCATCGACTTTTGACTGTTCATGTTTTTTTATAGTGTCAATCCGCATGCTAGAACACCCGTTTACAAGGAACCATCAGTGTCCCATCCGGATTCTCTGCACCAAGTGCACTGCATTTTACCATCTTCGGTACATTTAAGCCACTCTCGACCAACTTGCCAAGAAGAATCAAAATTTCTGTCCCTTTTTGACTTTGTAACGCTAACTTGACTCTTGTTTGGTCTATTCCACCCCAGACCAACTTGGAGTGGTCAAAGTTGATTTGCAGTGGATGAAGAAGTTGATATGCAGTGGACCACAGTTGGAGTCCACTCCATTCGAGTCCACTCCAAATGACTCCAATGAGATTTGTAAATTTTAACTGTCCACCACAAATGACTCCACAGAGATATATTATTGTATCTACCCACTCCAAACCACTACCAAGAGATGTATTAATTTAGCTATCCACTCCAAATAACTGCAAAGAGATGATCTGATTTTTGTCCACTCCAGGTGACTGCACACTGATGTTTCTTTTTCAAAGTATTTCTGCTTGTTCATTACAGCATGTAATTTGTCATGGTGTGTTTTTTTTTAAGTAATTGTCTCTAGCATATTTGTTTACTGTTTGCTTCAATTAGGATTTTGTTTCTATCTTAAAGTTTTCAAAATACTGATATAAAAAGATATAATATAAAACGCAAAACATATTGTGTTTATAATGCTTATTCACTGAACAAAACAAAATGTTTCAACAGTTATTCATGTTGATGATAAATAAACACAAAATATCTGAGGACTTATACATCTTGCAAATTAAAATTTGGCCCCGTGAAACTACAAGTGCCAGAGGTTTAATATTTTGCATTTACTATAAGCTTATGGTCCTTTACCAAATTTGTTTAAATGGTGACCCTGAGTCACATGTAACCCTGCCCCAGGGGTCACATGTTTTACATAGACTTGTATATGGAAACACTTTTAAAAAATCTTTAAGAGTCTTCTTCTCTGAAACTACAAGAGCTAGAAGTTTAATATTTTGCATTTACTATGAGCTTATGGTCCTTTACCAAGTTTATTCAAATGGTGACCCTGGGGTTACATTTGTCCCTGCCTCAGGGGTCACATGTTTTACATAGACTTGTATATGGAAAAACTTAAAAATCTTCCAAAAAGGCACACAGCTCTCATATATTAATGTAGCCCTGGAGTCACATCTGACCCTTCCCAGGGGTTACACTCTTAACCCGGCTGTATATTTTCCCTGCGCTAGGCCGAAAAAACAGGGGAAATGGGCAGAAACTCTGGAGTTGCGCACTGCAAGTCTTCTCACTACGGTGAACATTTGTGCCAAGTAATTTCAAAATTCCTCAAGCGCTTCAAGAGGTATGGAGCGAACACGAAATATAGTGCATATGACCTTCGACCTCTAAGTGTGACCTAAACTTTGAACGGAAGTGGCTGGAAGTTGCGCTCTGCACGTTGTCTCAATATGGTGAACATTTGTGCCAGTTATTTCAAAATCCCTCAAGTGGTTCAAGAGATATAGAGAGGACATCAAATATAGTGCATATGACCTTCAACCTCTAAGTGTGACCTTGACCTTGAATGGAAGTGGCTGGAAGTTGCGTTCAGCAAGTCGTCTCGATATGGTGAAAATTTGTGCCAAGTTATTTCAAAATCCCTCAAGCGCTTCAAGAGGTAAGGAGCGGACACAAAATATGACCTTCGACCTCCAAGTGTGACCTAGACCTTGAACGGAAGTGGCTGGAAGTTGCACTCTGCACGTCGTCTCAATATGGTGAACATTTGTGCCAAGTCAATTCAAAATCCCTCAAGTGGTTCAAGAGATATGGAGAGGGCATGAAATATATTGCATATGACCTCTAAGTGTGACCTTGACCTTGACCGGACGTGGCTGGAAGTTGCGCTATGCAAGTTGTCTCGATATGGTGAACATATGTGCCAAGTAATTTCGAAATCCCTCAAGCGCTTCAAGAGGTATGGAGCGGACACAAAATATAGACCTCTAAGTGTGACCTTGACCTTGAACGGAAGTTTCTGGAAGTTGCGCTTTGCACGTCATCTCGATATGGTGAACATTTGTGCCAGGTTATTTCAAAATCCCTCAAGTGGTTCAAGAGATATGGAGAGGACACGAAATATAGTGCATATGACCTTCGACCTCTAAGTGTGACCTTGACCTTGAACGGAAGTGGCTGGAAGTTGAAGTCTCACTATGGTGAATATGTGTGCCAAGTTATTTCAAAATCCCTCAAGTGGTTCAAGAGATATGGAGAGGATACGAAATATAGTGCATATGACCTTCGACCTCTAAGTGTGACCTTGACCTTGAACGGACGTGGCTGGAAGTTGAAGTCTCACTATGGTGAATATGTGTGCCAAGTTATTTCAAAATCCCTCAAGTGGTTCAAGAGATATGGCGAGGACACGAAATATAATGCATATGACCTTCGACCTCTAAATGTGACCTTGACCCTGAACGAACGTGGCGCTCTGCACGTCGTCTCACTATGGTGAACATGTGTGCCAAGTTATTTCAAAATCGCTCAAGTGGTTCAAGAGACATGGAGAGGACACGAAATATAGTGCATTTGACCTTCGACCTCTAAGTTTGACCTTGACCTTGAACGGACGTGGCTGGAAGTTGCGCTCTGCAAGTCGTCTCGATATGGTGAACATGTGTGCCAAGTTATTTCAAAATCCCTCAAGCGCTTCAAGAGGTATGGAGAGGACACGACTTTTGACGGACAGACAGACAGACAGACGACAGACAGACAGACAGACATACATCCAAACTAAAAACAATATGTGGGGAAGACATAATAAGGCATATAGATCATTAAAACATCAGAAGCATCAACACACATATCTCTTTTCAACCGGGTTTTAACCGGGAAGTAACCGGGAAGTCGGCCGCGGAATAGGTATCACCCAAATTACGTGACGTCACAGTTTAGAATACGCGGCTAAAAACGAGCGCGCCTGTCAACAGCAGAACTTCTACTAACAACATCGTAAGTATTTTCGAATGTACACGTAACATATGTCATGCGTATAAACAATGTAATAAGTATATATATATTCTTTCACGAAACAGGAACTCATTAGTTCCTTTTTAGATGGAAGAATCCGTGTGCTGCAAACTATGTCATCAGTTTTCGCGATTTTACGGCGATCATATATGCAGATATTTAAGCGTTAGAAAAAGCTCATTACAATTAATTACATGCATACTCATTACTGTTATGATTTAAACAATTTGATTTAACTGTTTCGTTTATAAACATAACATCTCGAGGTTTTAGAACGGAGTTGCTTTGGAAAGCAGACGGCGTTTCCGGTCAAAAGTGACAAAACAAAAGATTCTGAACGACATATTTTGAAAAAATAACAAGTATTCTGAATGAGATACTAGTTTCTGAAACAAAGAAATATATCCATATAGTCTTGTTTTAATCAGGATTTTGAAGAAAATGATTTGTATGTACCCTTTTTAATTCTCCCCCACATAGGAAATGTATCCATATATTCATGTTTTAATCAGGATTTTCAAGAAAATGATTTGTACACTTTTGGTTTATCAATTCTCCCCTCCCCCCAACCCCACAACACACGCCCCATCCACCTACCCCTACACAGTAAAGTATGTATATATGCCATTTTGCTGACGACGTTCAACCCGGTCTCCACTGCCCCATCCCACACCCGCCCCACAGTAAAGTATGTATATATGCCATTTTGCTGCTGACAATCAACCTAGTCTTTCTAAAAGTTAAGAGGGCTGGCGTGGCGCAGTCGGTAGAGCGGCGGATTTGTAAATGGAGGCCCCGGGTTCAATCCTCCATGGTGCCACTGAGTTTCGTCTGAGTGTTCATGGGCAAGACACTTTCCCTTAGCCTCGGCCATCGGATGGGGACGTAAACCAGGCGGTCCTGTGTATCGGTCTATCCTCCGAGCATGTTAAAGAACCATAGGATTCTATTCGATAATAAGAGGAGGGCAGGTTCCCGGATTCCTATGCATCCTTCCCCTCTCTCTGGGGCGGCTCTAAATAACCTATACTGCGTTGAACAACAATCAGTTCTAAAAGTTCAAGACTACATTTCTTATTTTGGTTGCATTTATATTTCTATAGGCTGGAAAAGTTAAACAAGAATGAAGAGGCAGAAAGATAAAGCCATGGACGAGAATACTCCAGGGGTCTTTGTACGTTCTACCTGATCAAAGTATGAAGGTACATGTATAATAACTGTTTTGTAAAAAATTGGTATTGGTTAACAAAAAATATGTTTGCTTTTAAAAATCAATGTGCTGAAGCTTGTACTAATTAACCCAAAATTATTTATATATAGTTCAAACAAAAACACTGCAGCTTCAAAAACTGTATTTGTTGTTGTTAACTGTTGAAAGCACATAATACATGATGGCTTAATGACCCTGAACACTCACCTTATGGTATCATTTCATTGTAGACACTTGCAGCAGTCACACATAATAGGGTGTGATAAAAGCGCTTTCTCTAGCTTTATTTAAAAATAACTATTTAAAGGCAGCAGATCGTACTTAAAAAAAACACATGTGTTTTAATGTTTTAGGAAAAACTATTTTCAGATTGCGGTTTCTTGGAGAGGCCAGAATTGATGTAAGTTCAGATGAGGAGGGATGAGCTTTTGCGGTGCATAGATCAAAGTACCTCGGATGGAGAGAAAAAAACATCCCTACCAAACTGGTCACCAAGGAAGATTGTTTGGAGACGCCGCTGTACGTCCATGGGACTGCTGTTTATTAAGGTTTATTAAGGTTGTAGAAGCACCTTTATAAAAAAGAAAAGACAATTGACAGACTACATGAACAATGCCTCAAGAATCACAATGAATGATTTTGGGTGAAATGATAATCAAAAAAGCAGTCTGGACTGGTAAATGGATCGTGGAAGCAGCTAATGCCTGAAATTTACTACTATATTTATATATGCCTTCTTCGGATGCTTAAGAATGCAAATTATTTTTCTTAAAATTTATAAGATATATGTACATACATTATGAAATATATTGTTTTTGTTTTAAGTTTAAACTACAGTTACTATCTTGTCTTTTCAGTAGTTCCAAGTACATGTACCCGTATAAGAATTAGTTTTTTATAGTCACAGTGTAAAAGTCCAGTAATTCTGCGTACATAAGGCCATATAAACAATATGTGTGGTTCTGGTTACATAGGGGAAAGAAAACCTTTTTATTTTGGTGACAAATTTTTGAACCAGTTAAAAAAACCTAGACTGGCTTCTTCATGTTATCTTGTAACTTCCTCCATCATGTTAGCTAGTGTTCATAAATAAACCTAATTTCCTAATGTAACTTTTTTCGATACAGATTCCTTTCTAAGATTAAAATCGAGGAGGCCGCCATCTTGCTTACCGGAAGCACAACTTTCTGAGTTACAAAGATTCGCCGCATGTACTTTCAGGGTTTGAAATTAACTTTTTTCAGAAACTTGTCCATAGTAACTTACACAATTTACTTGTCCCCAGTCAAATTTACTTGTCCCCCCACTTCATGTAAAAGTGATACGAAAAACAAGATCAATCATGAAAGTGACATTACATTCCCTCAGTTGCATTCCAGCAATGAAAACAAGATGGATTTTATTTGTCATTTACAATGTGCTCACCACAAGTTCTAAAGATGTAAAATTCATTTCTTGTTGTCCGTAACTTGTTCCCAGTAGAATCTACATGGCACAGGACAAGGGGACAACTGTTAATGTCAAACCCTGACTTTCGTACTTTTTCTCGGAAAAATAAGGAAACATTTTTAGCGTTAGTGAAAATTCCCCAAAAATCTAGGGTCGGTCAGGTAAATGGAACCACACATAATTTTATATGGCCCGACATATAGGAAACGAGTAAGTGACCTTGTTCAGTGTAGATTTGTTGGTTTGAAACTGTGTCAGTTTTAATGGTGGTGCCAAAGACCTCAGAAATATTTAATGTACAGTCTAGATGATAATCCATTTGCTAGGAACCATGCATGTGCTCCAGCTGGGATTTGAACCCAAGATGTTGGTGATCTTGAATTAAATATTTTTTACCTCATTTATAAAGAATAATTCAGTTATATAATTATATTGCGCCTATGCGATGGGGCGTTGTCTGTCGTCTATTTGCGGTCCTCTTGTTATTACTGTATCTGCAGGCCATGTATGTGTATAAATGTAAAACTCGCCAGCCATTTTGCATGCTTTTCAGAGAGTAGGACCAGGTTAGATCTTGTCTGAGTAGCTCATGTGCAACATGTTAGCAAGTTTTGGTATGGGAGTCTCCTATAATTTTCCTTTTTTTCTTCGCTTTTGATCTATTCCAGGGTTTACAGGTTTTCCTAGTGAACACTTCCATGTTTTCCACACTAGAACCAATATGGCACCATTGTTCCTACCCAAATCAGGTCCATATAACTTGCCTTTTAACATTACACTTAACATTTTGTAAGCAACCGATAACACTTTAGCGGGGCATTCGTGTCCCGTGGACACATTTTCTAATTACTATCTAGGCCAAGGAGGCGCAAGAATAACCAGCCATATATGCTTATGATACCCTCCAATAGACTCTAAAGCCACTCCATTTAACTGCTATGCAAATTATCTCCACCATAAACCCACTAGATTGTCCACTCCATATAACTGCTATGCAAATTAGCTCCACCACAAACCCACCACTTTTTCCACTCCATTCCACTGCATGCAAATGAAGTGCACTCCAAGTAACTCCAGGCTCCACTGTAATTCCACTCCTTTTCAACTCCAAATAACTGTGTCTATGAATATTGATTAGGTGCAGTGGAGTTACAGTCATATGGAGAGGAAAGTGATGTTTCAAATATTTAAATTAGGTGCTTGGGCAAAGAAGGTTCCACTACAATGGAGTGGACCAGGATTAACTCTCATTCAACTGCATTGACCCACTCTATTTCCACTCTAAATGCCACTGCAAATCCACTCATATTTCGCCTGGGACTGCTTTATTCACTAGTTTACCAGGAATGGCACCCGTCACGTACCGCAACATTGACATTTTGTGACAACCGGAAACACGTTTTTACCGATGCATACGCTAAATTAGCATATTGATGATGTTTATTTTATTCTCATTCCCGAGTGATGGAATCCGATGAGGCAGTTCCGATTGGTTGCTCTATACAAAATAAAGAATTCGGCAAAATCCGATCAAAAACGAGGTCGTGACGCGTTGTGACCTTCCATAGTGGGATACAATTAATTGATCAATTCCTCGTAGCATTTATACCGGTGTCCCAGTAATTGTCTCAACATCAATGAAAAAGCCGAAATCGTGTTTTCTGTTCGACTTTTATACGTAATAGCTTTGCGCGTTCAGAAATTTTGGTTGTCCGATCGAACAACCAAAGTGGGAACATGTGGTTGTCCTGTTCATAAATTAACCGCTAATTTCGCAGACTGGTGTTTGATGTCAGAAGGGCATGTGTGTTTGCTGTCAGAAGGACACGTGTGTTTGCTGTCGGAAGGGCATGTGTGTTTGCTGTCAGAAAGGCACATGTGTTTGCTGTCAGAAGGCACGTGTGTTTGCTGTCAGAAGGCCATGTGTGTTTGCTGTCATCTGCGTGATATGTGGTGCAAGGATACATGGTACAGATTAATCAATTTTTCCATCTGGCATTAGAAAAAACATTTTCCTTCATGTTCATGCCTAAATAATGTCATCCATCCATGAATTGTCTTTTTCTGCTGTATTTTATGTTTTTTTTTTAAAGCACTATTTTCATGGGCCACGACAACAGAAGCAAAACACTGACTGGTGTGACACAAAAAGAAAGTGTCAATTCTTACGGATGGAAGGAGGTATACAGTATTTATTTCACCCAGGAAAAAGTCAGTCAGCCTCCACCACGAAAATATAGACCATCATATATATAGCCTAAAGTGTGCTGTAAAATCACGCAAAACACCACTCAACCATCCACCAAGCAAAAGAGCGAAGCACCCCAATATAAAATACCAGTACCCAATGAGATCACAGACTTGCATGGAACAGATATATTCAAAATATGTTCACTTGGGCTAGGACTGCATGTTTATAGCAACAAGCAGAATACAGTTGCTGCCACGCGGATTACGACTTTTTCGCAGCATCCCCGCGGCCGTTTTTCAATCGAAGTCACAAATCCCCATGATCTTACCGCGGATTGTCACCCGAAATATCACGGTGATTCCCCGCGACTGTAAAAATCGCCGCGATTGCAAAATCCAGTCTCGAAAGGAAGAAATCACCGTGATAGATTCGCGGGGGAATGCGGGGGGAAATTAGAGCATGAATCAATGAAAAACGTAATAAAAATGATAAATACAATGAAAAATTTTGGAAGCAATAGGTATTTCAAACTTTTAATGCATTTAATAACGTGTGTTTTTCGTTTTTGTTTTCCAAAAGTCACATTTCTCTTCACCGGACATAAATTGGCTACCCACAATCCTTTGCGATGTGTGTACCTATTAGCAAGGCGGCACTAATAACGGGTTTATGACCCGGAATTCTTTACAATTTTTCGGATTATTTCTGACTAAAGAACCCATCGATGTATTAATAACCAACAGCAGTATAGTAAAATATGTTAGAACAACGATTAATTAAAAATATAATTCTAATTTCCAGTATAAGAATTACTATTTGAATTTTATGTTCAGTCACCGCGAAGTCGGTAATAGGAACCGCCATATAACTATCGTGACCCAGTATACATTATCCGGGCATTTGAATTTTCCGAAAACAAAAATAAAATTGTCTTCTGCTTCGGGTTTTTAATAGTTATTGAATAATAATGCATTAAATTGACTGCACAATTGTACATTGATACTGAAGATAAATCGCGGCGATGGCCTGCGATTTCACACCGGGTAAAGCGGTGTGCGAATCAAAACCGATCACGGCGAATCGCGGTGATTGTGTCGCGGGAAAAAATGTATTATCCCCGCGATGAGCGGGCTGTCCGCGGATCGCGGGGACAAAATCAGTGTGTCGGTGAGATAAAATCGCCGCGATGAGTGGGATTAGTCGTAATCCGCGTGGCAGCAACTGTAAGTATATTTTAGTAACCCATTATATTAATTAGATGGCAGCATAGCCAGTTTACAGGTAGGAACCCCGATAAGATAATTTGACTAGCTAGATAAAAGTTAGGAAATATTTCATGATGAGAGATGACAACTCAATATATTCATGTTTAATGTTGAATAAACATGTGTATATACAGTTCATGATTAATTTAATTGCTATTAACATCATTTAGTGTCATGCAACATAGTCAACACAGGTGAAGATCTCTCCTGCAGTCATGCACCAGGGTTGTGCTGTTGGTGGTCGCAATGTTTAAATTGTTAAATGACTTACGGTTGCAATTAACACATGTATAACTGGATGAGACAATTAACACATATATAGCTGGATGAGACAATTAACACATGTATAGCTGGATGAGACAATTAACACATATATAGCTGGATGAGATAACTAACACATGTATAGCTGGATGAGACAATTAACACATGTATAGCTGGATGAGACAATTAACACATATATAGCTGGATGAGACAATTAAAACATGTATAGCTGGATGAGACAATTAACACATGTATATCTGAATGAGACAATTAAAACATATATAGCTGGATGAGACAATTAACACATGTATAGCTGGATGAGACAATTAACACATATATAGCTGGATGAGACAATTAAAACATGTATAGCTGGATGAGACAATTAACACATGTATAGCTGAATGAGACAATTAAAACATATATAGCTGGATGAGACAATTAACACATATATAGCTGGATTAGACAATTAACTCATGTATAGCTGGATGAGACAATTAAAACATCTATAGCTGGATGAGACAATTAACACATGTATAGCTGGATGAGACAATCAAAAAAATGTATAGCTGGATGAGACAATTAACACATGTATAGCTGTATGAGACAATTATCACATGTATAGCTGTATGAGACAATTAACACATGCATAGCTGGATGAGACAATTAACACATGTATAGCTGGATGAGACAATTAACACATGTATAGCAGGATGAGACAATTAACACATGTATAGCTGGATGAGACAATCAAAAAAATGTATAGCTGGATGAGACAATTAACACATGTATAGCTGTATGAGACAATTAACACATGTATAGCTGGACGAGACAATTAACACATGTATAGATGGATGAGAGTAACATCAATAGCATTTGAGACAATGCATTATAATTATGATATATATACAGATCGATTTATGATTCTGCATGTTTTATGTTCAACATTTTGCTTAATTCTCATGTCTGACTTCCTGCAAAATACCAGTACGTTTAAAGGGACAAACGGCAATCTTGTATTTGTCATGACTGTGTGAAAATCAGTGCCTAGATTTATCTTATTTAATGTAGATTTTTATTTTTTAAAACTGTATAAAAATATTTAAATTTGACTTTAATACATGTATAGTATTTTACAAGATATATTACCAATTTCATGATGAATAATACTCACCAATAATTAATATGTCGCAATACAAAAAAAAATGTTTGAGAAATGATCAATATTTATTTGTCAATATTAAAATTCTGCAGATTTGTTTTTAATTGCTTCATGTCCCTTTAAGCTGTAATTTGAACCCTCAACCCAGATGTATCAACTATGGGGCGACCAACCCAAATATTAGAGGTGTAACAATACATCGAACTATCGATGTATTGCGATTGTGATCGTCCCGATAGCGATGCATCGATAGCAAATTGAACTATCGATTACTATTGCCGATAGTATGCTGAACTATCGATAGTTTCAATAGTCAGTTAATATTTATATTTCAACAAATAATCTGATCAAGTAATTCATTTCAGTCTAAATTCAGAGTTTTTACATTTGCGAAGTCGTGTTTTCCTCTCCCAAAATAGCATACTCGGAAAACTAAGCTGGTGCGCGCATGAATTCATTTATGGCCTAGAGGGGGATCGGTAGTATTGATAATTTAATCTGGGAATTCCCGAACACGTGACTACTAAAAGACGGGACGATTGATACGCGACTGTTGAACGCGCACAAAGTAAAAATCTAAGAATTGTACTTTCAAATGGTTTATTGCGCCGTAGAAATATTTAGTTAACATAAATATTAAAGCAACTTAGGTGAGTATATTTGTTTTATTTGGACATTATCAACTATTTATTGGACTGCTTTCCGCCTGTCCCGTGTAATTTTTAATCCCGTCTTTTAGTAGTTACAGATACGTCACATAGCAACAACAAATATGGCCGCTACCGCTAGCGAGTTCGAAATTGTAAAAAATAAGATTGCAAAGGGCCCTATTTGGGCAAATTTCGGGTATATCAAAGAACTGTTATAACACAGCTTACAAGCTAACAATGTTACAAAACATTGTAAGTTGTATTATTATAGTTCATATTATTCAAATAATAAATGAAAAGTGTTTCTCCTGTGTAAGCTTTAATAATTTCGTTTTTATCAATACTACTGCAATAGTATTGCAACAGTATATCACCATAGTAATAGTATTGCAATTGTACTTTCAGCAATAGCAATACTATTGCAATAGTCAATTGTCCCTTCAATAGTCAGCCCTACCAAATATATCAACAATGAGGCGATCAACCCAAATATATCAACTATGGGGCAATCAACCCAAATATATCAACTATGGGGCGATAAACCCAAATATATCAACTATGGGGCGACCAACCCAGATATATCAACTATGGGGCGATAAACCCAAATATATCAACTATGAGTCGATCAACCCAAATATATCAACTATGGGGCAATCAACCCAAATATATCAACTATGGGACGATAAACCCAAATATATCAACTATGGGGCGACCAACCCAAATATATCAACTATGGGGCGAACAACCCAAATATATCAACTATGAGGCGATCAACCCAAATATATCAACTATGGGGCAATCAATCCAAAAATATCAACTATGGGGCAATCAACCCAAATATATCAACTATGGGGCAATCAACCCAAATATATCAACTATGGGGCAATCAACCCAAATATATCAACTATGGGGCAATCAACCCAAATATATCAACTATGGGGCGATCAACCCAAATATATCAACTATGAGGCGATCAACCCAAATATATCAACTATGGGGCGATCAACCCAAATATATCAACTATGGGGCAATCAACCCAAATATATCAACTATGAGGCGATCAACCCAAATATATCAACTATGGGGCAATTAACCCAAATATATCAACTATGGGGCGATCAACCCAAATATATCAACTATGGGGCAATCAATCCAAATATATCAACTATGGGGCAATCAACCCAAATATATCAACTATGGGGCAATCAACCCAAGTATATCAACTATGGGGCAATCAACCCAAATATATCAACTATGGGGCAATCAACCCAAATATATCAACTATGGGGCGATCAACCCAAATATATCAACTATGAGGCGATCAACCCAAATATATCAACTATGGGGCGATCAACCCAAATATATCAACTATGGGGCAATCAACCCAAATATATCAACTATGAGGCGATCAACCCAAATATATCAACTATGGGGCAATTAACCCAAATATATCAACTATGGGGCGATCAACCCAAATATATCAACTATGGGGCAATCAATCCAAATATATCAACTATGGGGCAATTAACCCAAATATATCAACTATGAGGCATTCTATACATACACCGGCTACGTCACAACTGACGATAGGCCCTCTATACTAAGACGCATTACCGAGCAAAATATGGCTTTTGTCTACATACGCATACGCATAACCGCCAACGGATTACTTTATATTTCAATAAATTGTTTATTAATCATTTTGTAACAAATTATTTGTTTGTACAAACACAGGAGTTCATAGTTTAATAAGTAAAACCTAATGCTTTTAATTACCATCATTTTACCGTCTAAACATAACACTTTCTCTTTCATGACTTTTGCAGTACTTTCATTTTCGATTTTATAAATAGGCATTATGCTTATTAGCCACGAGGTAGCGACAAACTATTTAATAAATTATATCGGTCAACTCGTGACAGATATTGGTCTAATTATGGATCTGACAAGGGTACGTATATAGAAACCTGTCAAAATTAGAAGATAGTGGCCAGTCCTCCCCAAAATATAACTCGCAGCAGACGGTATTATTGTTTACACCGCCATTGATTACCGGCATGCCTTGCGCAGAATCACACAGGTCAATCGCGCAGCGACACCTTTCGAACACAATGACTATGAGGCGATCAACCCAAATACATCAACTATGGGGCGATCAACCCAAATATATCAACTATAAGGCGATCAACCCAAATATATCAACTATTGGGTGATCAACCCAAATATATCAACTATGAGGCGATCAACCCAAATATATCAACTATGAGGCGACCAACCCAAATATATCAACTATGAGGCGAGATCAACCCAAATATATCAACTATGAGGCGATCAACCCAAATATATCAACTATGGGGCGATCAACCAAAATATATCAACTATGGGGCAATAAACCCAAATATATCAACTATGGGGCGATAAACCCAAATATATCAACTATGGGGCGATCAACCCAAATATATCAACTATGAGGCGATCAACCCAAATATATCAACTATGAGGCGATCAACCCAAATATATCAACTATGGGGCAATCAACCAAAATATATCAACTATGAGACGATCAACCCAAATATATCAACTATGGGGTGATCAACCCAAGTATATCAACTATGAGGCGATCAACACAAATATATCAACTATGAGGCGACCAACCCAAATATATCAACTATGAGGCGAGATCAACCCAAATATATCAAATATGAGGCGATCAACCCAAATATATCAACTATGGGGCGATCAACCAAAATATATCAACTATGGGGCGATAAACTCAAATATATCAACTATGGGGCGATCAACCCAAATATATCAACTATGAGGCGATCAACCCAAATATATCAACTATGGGGCGATCAACCCAAATATATCAACTATGAGGCGATAATCCCAAATATATCAACTATGGGGCGATCAACCCAAATATATCAACTATGAGGCGATCAACCCAAATGTATCAACTATGGGGCGATAAACCCAAATATATCAACTATGGGGCGATCAACCCAAATATATCAACTGTGGGGCGATCAACCCAAATATATCAACTATGGGGCGATTAACCAAAATATATCAACTATGAGGCGATCAACCCAAATATATCAACTATGGGACGATCAACCCAAATATATCAACTATGGGGCAATCAACCCAAATATATCAACTATGGGGCGATTAACCCAAATATATCAACTATGAGGCGATCAACCCAAATATATCAACTATGGGACGATCAACCCAAATATATCAACTATGAGGCGATCAACTCAATTGAACTGGATTTTACAGTCTCACTAAGCAAAGGTCATATGCAACTTTCCAGCTTTTATTGGTGGAGGAAGATCCCAGGTGCCCGCCCCTCTGGACAATTTTCGTGCCTGGGCAGAACCACCGACATTCTGCAAGCCAGCTGGATAGATTCTGAAAGCTGAGTTTTTGAGTATTTTACTGATACTTTTTTAACAAAAACACTCAGTTTTTTAAAATTGTGAGTATCTTTATTCATCACGTACGTTAGGCCTAAAAAAAAAAAAATTGTGTGGTTCGGGTCACCTGACCTGACCTACGAATACCCGCCGACCCTGACGTTTTTTAGGTCCATTTCGAAAAAAAAAAAAAAAAAAATTGCTAGATTCTCACCCCCACCCGCCCCCGTAATTTTTATTTCTTCAGAAACAAAAATCAAAAAAAAAATGCTGAAAGTATGAAACACTATTAAAAATGTTTTTTCAATCTTGGAATTGGTATGTTTTACTATTTTTGCCTTGTGCCGAGGCCGTTTTCCATTTGTCGTATAAAATAAAATAAAAAAATAAAAAAGTTCACCCTCAACCCTATTTTGAACTAAATTTGGATGAGAAACTAGCAATTAATCTATTATGGCCCAACTCATTGCAGTAAAAAATTATCTACAGCTCTGACTTCCTCACATAAAGATTCCTGGTCCAATGAGGATTTAAATCCAGTAGTGAAGGGCAAATGTTTTCAAGTCGGAGACGCACGCAGCCACGTACGCCCGCCGTATGAGGAGATCAAAGATTTTGTTCAATATTATAATTAGTACTATTTCTATTATTAAAGGGAGAAGTTTTAAAATGTTTAATTTTAGTTTTGTTTTCTCATCCAGTTGTGTTCTTCACTTTGTATAGTTTTCATGCAATTACCTTTAACAGGTTTAGAGATATGCTCCGAGTAGAAAAGCGTGGAAAGTAATATATCAAACAGCACATCTAGACCACCAGCTCCATATTTACAGGAAGTTTCATAAAGTGTAAAAGGTCTTCAGATCAACCCGGAGATATAATTCTTGTGCTCTGTAAGTCAAGTTGTGTTACTCAATCATGTAAGGTGTCATGGGATTGCCTTTTACAGTTTCAGAGATATGCTCAGGACATGAAATGCATGACAAAGGCATAGCTTGTGAACAAGAGACCCAAGAGGGCCTGTATCACTCTACTGGCTATATGTAGCCTGTGGTTGGTGGGGGAATATCAGTTGTTGTGTCACTTATGACAAAACCCTTTGCCCTGCATTGAGCAAAATGGCAGTCGGATATATATAAATTACTGCAAATTCCGCAAGTTGTGCCCATGTAGACTGGGACCCCTTTACGCTAGAAGACAAGACCCGTTTTATAAATGCATTCACATTTGGACAAGATATAAAAAAAAAGTTAAAAGTTCTTTTTTTTTACCCGATTACCCCCTACCGGCCCATGGGCCCCAGCAGATTTAACCAAAATATGAAAAGTTATTGTGCATCTACACATCCTTACCTAAGAAATACACCACACATTAACATGTAATCTCAAAGAGTATGGACAAAAAAAAGAGTATGACAATGGACCTTTGGAAACGGCCGAGCACGACACATACGAAATATTGCAATCTCGGTTTTATTGAGACTGTTCATGAGTGGTAGTGAAATATGCTAGCTACCACTCATGCCCTCTAGTTTCATTGAAATCCATCCAAATGAAGGCCCTATCGTCTTAACCAGGCAAACTATTTTCTATTTTAACTAAATCAAGGGCCATAACTCCAATGTTACTGGTCCGATCTGGTTGATTTTTGAACTCGTCCGAGCTTTCATTGATATCAACTACCAGGTAAAAATCGGATGCAGGGCCTTTTTTGGGCCGATTTTATAGCTGTTATTCAGTCATATTCCCAATTGCCAAAAGCATATTTTTTCCCAATTTCTGGACAAAAATTCCCAATCCAAACCTCAAAAAATAAATTAATATCAAACAAAAAATCATCTTTTCTCAGTACAAAAATGTGGATATGAATCTACCAAAGTTGTTTGTGTGTTCAGATATTTTCGGAATTTATCGTAGACTTCAACTATCTGATCTTGTAGACGTTGTTTTTTTCATTTTGAATAGGAAATACAATATTTACAAAGTGTCTGATCGATCCAGATTTCAATGATAAACAAATAAAAGAGAAAAATGTTGCATAATTCCAAGTATTACAAAAAGAAACTTAAAAAAAAACGGAAGGGAAATCACGAATGATCGACTTCTTATTCAAACAAGCTGCACTGTCGTCACAATCAGTCCCAGGTTCTTCCTTAACTGATGAACTTCTGAACCAATTTAAAGTGATGAAAACTAGAGATCTGGCTTTGTAGATGATTTGTTATATGTGACATCCGGGTTAAATTTGCCCATTTACCAAGCCTAAATTGAAGCATAACTCTCATAAGTTAGTAGATATCTTCATGGTTGTAGAAAGGCAATGTTGACTAGTTTTTGCATGATTTACTTATCATATTCAAGCATTATGAATTACAGTTCAATATTTCCAGTATGTGTACCTTTTCTTGCAAAACCTTCTTTTATCACATAACGTCCCTTGTTAGCAGTGTCAACACCCATTTAACATTCTATTGTATGACACACGTGTAATACAACCTGGAACAACTCTGATTGGTTGAGTTAAACCTGTAACACTATGCAAGTTTATTAACTGAAACTATTTTATTTATTACAAATTCACCCAGATCTGAGTCATAAACTTATTATTTGTGACAGCTTATAAAAATAATGCACTTTATACAAAACATTGTTGTTGATTTGTTAAAAAGTTGGCGTAAACTGCTATTTTGTAAAGAGGTAAAACACAAACTCTTTATACGCAACATTATGTGTGAGACGCAACGTTACGACGTCACATATTTTATGACGTTTTGGCGCTATAAAGTGTGTCTGACGTCGTGGCGGTTCTTTGTCCATCTGAATTAATTTTTACTAATTTGATTGCAATGTTATGTGATAAAAAGGATCTTAAACTCGTTGCCATTCCATATAAGATTTATGGAACTCGTTATGAATTATTTTTAATTTTAACTCACCAAAAAGCTCGTTAAAATTAAAATAATTCATAACTCGTTTCATAAATCTTATATGAAATGGGAACTGGTTTAAGATCCTCTATTTATTGAACTAAGGCATCATGTTAATTCCATGCAATTATACCTGAAAAAGTAGATATTAGCGAAATTTAGCTAATGTTTTTTTCCCAATTTTGAGTAAAACGCCACTAAAATTCCAGGGGTACGGGTCATGTTCCCAAAATCATGAAAAAGAGCCCTGGGATGAAAAATGAAGGCCCTATGTGTTAATGAGGCAAAAGTTAACGGATGATGGACAACTTGCCATCCAATAAGGTCTGAAGATTTGTTCATCTGGTTGTGTTCTTCACCTGTATCAAGTTTCATGTGATAACCTTAAATGATTTCAGAGATGTACAGGACAAGAAAAGGTAGACAGAGAGACAAACCAAAAGGTGTCTATATACCTTTGGGGAGCATAATAAAGACTTGTTATACTACAGTAATATAAAGGCTCTCTTTCTATATACGTTTCATAATTATGTAAGTCGTTGACTGTAACTATACTCAGTTGCAAAATAAACTGGACGCTTTGAACATTTTACTTTACACCCTATCCCCTTTATCAAGCGACAGTCCCTTAATGATTCAAACTATTGAAACACAAATGACAACATGATATTGGCAATGGAATGATAAAAACTTTGGTACCAAACATGGCATATTCCTTTTGGAATTTGTCAATTTAATTCTAAAAAACTTTATACAATTAAATCTAAACAAAACTCAGTGTCCACTTTCCTTTGCAACTGAGTATATTTACAGGAGGCAGTCATGAGCCAACAAATCCAAAGCACAAAGCAAAATGCAGGTTTCACATCATTTGAGTCAATGACTGTGAAATTCCGTAATTCTTGGTGAGAACAGGCGCCCTTGATCTAGCTGTTTTACAGTGTCTGAAAGTATAGGAAAGTGGCACCTGACTCCAGCTGGCAGATAACTGCTCCTGTCTTATCACAAACATTTGGTTTACATTTTTACTTTTTTGCCAACAGATGTTGAAATAAATGGGATTTCCATCAACAGTCACTTTGAGTATAAGGTGTTATGGTTAACCACAGGGGTATGGATACAATGGGATGTCCTATAATTGGCTCAAACTTATTCAAAGATTATCAAATTGATGAACGAAATGTTATGCTCAGGGGTCAAGCCAGACTCCGAAAACAGGAGAAGTGACTTCTCCCTCCAGTTAAACCAGGGAGAAGTTTTTCAAAACAGGGAGACTTGAGGTCTGTCGACATAAGACAGACGATTAAATATCCAGTTAACCAATTGTTAACCAATTGCATGTTATTTTATTAATTATTTGTATTGGGGTTGTTACTGTTATAATAACTAAAATAATGCATAATACTAATAAAGCATGTATTATTATTATTATTATTATCATTGTTATTATTATTATTTTCCCACGGCCTTACAAACTTCAAAGTGAAGAGTGCCAAAAACACTTTTCGTCTTGAAGATACCAAATGAAATCGTAAAACTTTATTTTTATTTTTTGGTTTCTCCCCAGGCAGACTTTCAGCAGCTTTACGTCTTTGACCGGAGTGAGATTTAGATGTATTTTCAACCCTAACCAACTTGACAGAGACATGTTGATCGAATGCAATATTATTCTGGTCTTTGTTTCATTTTAATTGAAAAATACTAATTATTTGATAATTACCTTAAACTTATTTTTCATTCATAACCGCATTATTTGAGTAACATAACACAAAATCATTACCTAGTCCTTAGACATAGATAAGTTATTGATGGCTTTGACTAATCGTAGAATTCAATACATTTCCGTTGATTTCTCTCATCTATAAAACAATCACAAACAAACTCGCTTTATACCAAACACATGTCTTTATTTCATAATTAGCCGTCAATAAAACACACAATAGAAGTTCGCAGTTATTATGGCTTATTGACGACCGCCGCAAAGATTCTTTACAACTGTGCTGATATCAATCATATAATTATACTCCGCCTTTTAAATTTATTTATCGCAGGAGAAATTAGTTTCAAAGTATCTCGTCTAATCATAACCCCGCCCTTGCACAGTAGTTTGTATTACGATTTTTAATTATTCACCAAACGGAAAAATACGATGGCTTCGATTGTTTTCTTAAATAGAATGTGCACATGATCCCCACATGATCTAATCACGTGATCGCCTAACGAACAAACATGGCGGTTATATTCACATCTCGCCTCAGGCAAGCCGCCAATGATCGATAATTAGGCTATTGCCGTGATTAGATAAGAGTCGGGTTGTTATTTAATGGTAATGGGATTAAATAAGGTATTTGTGAAACACGTTGATTGTATATTTTAGAGGGTTTTGTTAGTATATGAGGTTAATCACATTTGAAATTGCCGAAAATGACGGCGACTCAAATTTTGCTCCACATGGATAAACAAGAAGCCCAAGAGGGCCTGTGGACACTCTACTGGCTAATATGGCTCTTATAACATCAATGAAGCGAGTGACTATCGTCTTAAAACATAGCATTTAACTAAATAAAGAGCCATAACTCCGCCATTACTGGTCCGATCTGGCTGGTTTTCCAAGTAGGCCAGTAGAGATAATAAAAAAATTAAAAATTCCAAAATTAAAAATAAATAAAAAAAATCGAAAAAATTAAAAATCGAAAAATTCAAAATAAATTCAAAATAAAAAAATAAAAAATATAAAAAAAATAAAAAAAAAGGAAAAAAAAATAAATAAAAAAAAAAAAAAAGAAAAAAAGAAAAAAAAAACGAAATCAATTAAACGAAAAAATCTCAAAATAAAAATAAAATATTAAACAAAATTAAAAAAATAGAGAAAAAAAAAGATTCAAAATTAAAAAAATTAAATATAAAAATAATAAAACAGCAAAAAAGTCAATAATTGTGGTCAAATCTGGTAAAGATCAGATGAAGGCCCTATTGCCTTAGCAAGGCAAAATACAGCATATTTAACGAAATCAAGGGCCATAACTCTGTTGTTACTCGTCCGATTTGGCTTGTTTTCGAACTTGTCCGAGCTTTTATTGACATTAACAATCTGGTAAAATTTGGTAAAGATCGGATGAAAAATGAAGGTCCTATCATCTTAACGAGGCAAAATATAAAAAACATTAACTAAATCAAGGGCCATAACTCCGCTGTTACCGGTCCGATCTCCCCTGCGAAACTCTGTTCTTATACTCAAGAACAGTTCATGAACAGTTCTAGAACATTAAGAACAGTTCCTGAACTGTTCTTGATTCATTGTTCTAGAACATATGTTCTTAATATGTTCTTGAACACTTTCAAGAACTATTGCAGGGTCCGACAAATCTTTAAAATCTGTGGTAGCCCACTGGGCTACCAGAAACTGAACTTGGTAGCCCGGATTGCGCGCGGCGGACTCGAGGCGACTCATTAACATTTTTCACTGTTATTGAACATGTTTGTATGTAAATGGATTTACCAATAAAATTATTTCTATAATATATGACTTTTGACTTTGTTGTTTTCAGGGCTCCGGAAATATGGTTGCCCGACGTCCCGGGCAAGTGGAATTTGGGTGCGGGCAGGTGTCCTTCGCAAATCTGGTTGTCCGACACTTGCCCGACTGGACGTTTCCGTTTTAGACAAAAAATCAAACGAAAACTCGGCTTATCATAAAGTGTGCCGATTACGAAGCCATCGCTTTCGCCGCGAGCGGTAATTAAGAAATCCCTCCCACTTTGACAGTTTGTCAAAACCTGATTGGCCGAGGAAAGTTTGAGGTGCCAATCAAAAATGTCCATGCGCCGATAGCATTAATAATATTCATCTCCCTATTTATACTAAAGTGTGTCCTCTACTAACATGATAAGACCATCCCAAAAATTAATCCAATTATAATCAAATTAATCCAATTATAATCGATAAAACGTAACCATTGTAAAGTTTGTAGACTTCTGTTATGCATTATTTTACGCGCAACATAAATCATATGTTTAGCCGAACTTTCGAATTATGTTTGAAGAGTATAACCGCACCAAGATTTTATGCAACGCATATTGTGTATTGACGCTGAATGTTATCGGAAAAGGTAATGAATACACATTGATCAGTCCGCCAAGTACTTATAGCTGTGTAAAAGGTGAAACGCGGGTCATTGGAAAATTGTAAACAAACAGCAATTTATAAACGATTACGGCAAGTACTGTACTATACACAAATAACGTAGAAATTAATTACTGGCACTAATTAAGGAAGGTATGTGAATGCAGCGGGTTGCTTTATTGAAGTTATTTTGACACATATTATTAAACAAACTTTGTTTGCGAGTTTGTATTTTGTTTGGCACATTTGGTAACACGATTATCACTTTATTTGTGGCCTGGCGTTGACGATTAAAGCTGAGTAGGCAGATGTTTTGTTTGCAGTTACTATAAAGGGAAACTTTTGAAACACATTCACGAATGTTGATGTAAAATTGATGATGTAATCAAAGGCGGTTTGGAAATGTGTGAAAGGGGTCATTGTTTCTTTTGATATTCATGAGTTTATATGGTAATTCATAGGAATCGGACGTATTGTAAACATAGTACAGTATCCCCATATGTAGGTCCCCGCATGTATATAAAAATATATTTTAATATACTAGTAGTGGATAGTCAATGTGGTTTATTACATGCATTTACAATATGTCCGATTCCTGTGGGTAATTACATGATGCAGTATTTAATAAAAGATCCTTCATTATTTCAACAATCTTACAAAAAAAGTTACAAATTAACCATGTCTCTATAACGTTCCTTGTAAGGACAAAACCTAAACATGTGTCTAAAATTACTGAGGAAAATACACCTGGTGATCTTAGAAATGTTGATTTGTGTGATTCTGGTGGTCAGTCTGACAGTGAACTTGGATTTAAGGATAGTAGTGATGGTGTTGATTTGTGTTCACCCAGCCAATCTGAAAATGGATCTATTTCTCGTGATTCTCCAGTGAAATCCAGCCCTAAACGTAATCTACTACCCACCATGGATACGTCGGTGGCGCGCAGCGTCTAGAAAAGTTTGGAACGTTGACAAAGGCTTGATTTTGGGACAAGTGACTTTTGAATTTGGGGCAAGTGACATTTTGGACAGGGCAAGTGGATTTTGAACAGGGCAAGTGGATTCTGAAAATCCACTTGCCCTGGGCAAGTGGATTTTCAAAATATTTCCAGAGCCCTGGTTTTACCAATATAAAAATAAAACAAATTATCAAATTCCTTTTAAGTAATTTAGAGGCATTTTATAAAGATCTAAATCTAGGCTTTAAAGGGTTAAACTAAATTTTAGAAAGACATTTTAAATCATGTGGGTGCTAAAGCAAAATTATTATAAAATGCCTCTTAATCATTGAAATGAAATGGATAATGTTTTATTTTTGACAGTGTCACTTTAAAGTTTGTTGTTATATTTTCGTACTTAAAAAACATAACAATATTGAGAAAGTAAGTTTAAAAAAAAAAAAAAAAATCTTTTTACCCCACCCACTCTACCAAATATTGCGATTTTTTCAAAAACGGCCGTGCAACGACGGCTGCGCGGAACTTCCCCTCTGAAAAATAACCGATAGTATGAATCAAATTGAGTACGATGTACAATGGTACGAATCTAATTGATGACGAAGTACGAAATTTCGTAGGAGTTGTCGTTCTTGAATTCATTCTATTTTTAGAAGCAACACACCTTATCAACAAGTATTCGAGAAAAAAATGTGTTAAGTTAACTTGAAAAGCACCCCATCTTGATTAAAAATGTTTGAGACCCCATCTTGATTGATTTATTTCAGATACCCCCCATTCACCACAACTCTATTGTTTTTGTGTGTGATTTACCCACCCACCTGTAGATGCGATATTCCGGAGTTAGGACGTTTTTTTGGGTCATGTATTTTCTATAAATCGCCGTCCGCTACCCACTGGTATGTTTTAATGGAACAGCCCTTACATACAAATTCTTGCAGAATGAAACAATCATGTTTGTTTCTCGATCATAAACATTCATTTTCGGCAATTGTTCTACTCTACTCAACTCAACACATGTCCCTCATCAATAAAGCACCGTGTCCTAATTACTCAACACAAAGTGTATACACAGGTCACGGGTCAGGTCACAGGTGGTAATCAGCAGTCTGCTATCGCGAATATGATTGGCTGATAGCTTATTTAGTGGGAGCGACAATAAACCTGTCAATCAGATTCAGGCACGCGCAGGACTGCAATTGTTTCAAGTGGCATAATGCTTTGGGATTTAAGGGATGTCGCGGAGATCAAAGGATGACGGAAATTCGCCGCCGGACATTAAAGCATGTCGCATGCGACATCCGATATAGGTCTTGGGGAAACCCTGTACATAACTAATCTGTCAATCGATCTGATCCGATCACCCGTGGTGTCTAAACACCTTGTTAATTGGTGTTATTATCGACGCGTGGCGGTGTAATCTTATCTGACTGGGAACACAGGATTTGTGATATGGATTAGAGCTAAAATCTGTTTTTTTGCCGGGCTACTTCAAAAGAAAATTTGCAGTAGCCCGCCGGACGCGAGATAGAAAAAAATGGTAGTCCGGATCTCGACTTTTGGTAGCCCGCGGGCTCCGGGCAGAGGATTTGTCGGACCCTGTATTGAAGAACATTTCAAGAACTTTAATTTTTCTTAAGATATTCTTGAAAGGTTCTTGAACAAGTTTAAAACAGTTCAAGAACCTTTAAATAGAGAAAATGTTCTAAAAATGTTCTTGAACAATTTCAAGAACAAATGAAGAACCGTTCAGGAACTTCAAGAGTTCTTAAACTGTTAATTAGTTCTCAACTCTAAGTGTTCTTAAACGTTAAGCGTTAAACGCTAATTAAGAACAGTTTAAGTTCCTAAACTGTTCTTCATTTGTTCTTGAAATTGTTTAAGAACAGTTTTAGAATATCTTCTCTATTTAAAGTTCTTTCAATGTTCTTTAAAATGTGAACTAAATTCCTTTAAATAGGAAATGTAATTAAGATGTGCTTAAAATATCTACAAATGTGTTATCTTAATAGGAATGTCGCTACAAATCGATTACATCTGTGCAAATGTAAATATACATTCAATTAGTAAGCAAGTCACAATATTAACCACCTAATAAACTATTGTGATCTTCCATTATTAGTCGCACTACTTACTGATACAGCGTTTGAAAAAGGCATCATTTTTGTAATGCACAGGTATTATAATGAAATATGAAATTTCTTTGTTTTAAGTAGCTTGAACACACCCCAAGTATACATAGATGGCTTTTGCTGGGACATGAAAACAATTATCCATAAACTTGGTATAAAAAGACATTTATTTTGTAGCACTTCAGTTTTGTGTTGATTAAATTAAAGTTCAAAAGTTTCAAATCTTTTGAGTATTTCCACAAAACAACATAATTTTATTACACTATTTCGAGAACAGGTTTTTCCATAACAAACTGAATGTTTATGAATGTTGTTTAACGGCTCATCAACACAGTATAGATTATAAGAAAAATTACAGTTCTTGAAATGCTCTTCAATAGTTCTTAAAAATGTTCAATGTTCAAGAACATATTAAGAACCTGTTCTAGAACAATGAATCAAGAACAGTTCAGGAACTGTAGAACAGTTCAGGAACTGTTCTTAATGTTCTAGAAATGTTCATGAACTGTTCTTGAGTATAAGAACAGAGTTTCGCAGGTGTTCATCTTCATTAATTAAACAAATATATACTACTATTAACAAACAAATATATGATCATTATTGCATGAACAGTTTAATATAATAACATTATCTGGAGTTTAAAGGCCCATGTCTTCATTTATATTTGCAAAGAAAGTAGGTAAAGAATATATGACAACTGAGTGTGATTCTGACAAAATTGCAAATAAAATGCAAACGCCATTCTTTTGAGTTTTTGGCGGTAAAATGGCAGTCCAACTGAAGATTGTGCTTGCATCATTTAATGATTAAATGTAAGTGTTTTGTGATAATACTTAAATTACTTATTGTGTCAAAACATCTTCTATATTTAATAGTTGTATTTGAAAGATGAAATTTCTAAATGTAGTCTTTAGAAACAGTATTTTAAAATGAAACCCCTATTGTCATGTGTTTTCACGGATTGACTTTCTTTTTTTGTTGCTGACAGAAAAATGGTATTCAGCACAGCAGATATTATTTCATTTCAGTATCATATGTAACATTTCAACAAGTCTGAAGGTTCAATTAATGAATTGTTCTTTAACTGTTATGTAGGTTAAATTAGTGGCCAAGGGAGTTCTGGAACTGTGCAGGAACTGTTCTGGATAGATTATTCAAGAACGGTTCTTGAACTGTGCTTCATCTGTTCTTGAGCAGTTCTAGAACGGTGCATGAACGTTAAATGAGACAAAATTTCTAGAAATATTTTCAAGAACAGTTCTAGAACTATCTTACTGGAACTGTTCAAGAACAGTTCCAGTACAGATCATTCTGGAACAGTTCTTGAACAGTTCCAGTACAGATAGTTCTAGAACTGTGCTTCATCTGTTCTTGAGCAGTTCTAGAACTGTGCATGAACGTTAAATAAGACAAAATTTCTAGGTTTTATGTTCAAGAACAGTTCTAAGAACAGTTCCAGTACAGATAGTTCAAGAATTGTTCTAGAACAGTTCCAGTACAGATCGTTCTGTAACAGTTCTAGAACAGTTCCAGTACAGATAGTTCAAGAACTGTTCTTGAACATAAGTTCTAGAACTTTTCTTGAACATAAGTTCTAGAACTGTTCTTGAACAAAAGTTCTAGAAAATTTGTCTCATTTAACGTTCACGTACTGCTCTAGAACTGTACCAGAACAGATTAGGTACAGTTCTTGAACAATCTATCCAGAACAGTTCAAGAATTGTTCATGCACAGTTCTAGAAAATTTCGCAGGGGCTGAGTGGCTGGTTTTCGAACTTGTCCGAGCTTTCATTGACATTAACAATCTGTTAACGTTTGGTAAAGATCAGATGAAAAATGAAGGCCCTATCGTCTTAACGATGCAAAATATAGCATTTTTAACTAAATCAAGGGCCATAACTGGTCCGATTTGGCTGGTTTTCGAACTTGTCCGAGCTTTCATTGACATTAACAACCTGGTAAAGATTGGTAAAGATCGGATGAAAAATAAAGGCCCTATCATCTTACCGAGGCAAAATATAACATTTTTAACTAAATCAAGGGCCATAACTCCACTGTTACTGGTCCGATCTGGCTGGTTTTCAAACTTGTCTGAGCTTTCATTGACATTAACAATCTAGTAAAGTTTGGTAAAGATCAGATGAAAAGTGAAGTCCCTATCGTCTAAACTAGGCAAAATTTAGCAATTCAACAAAATCAAGGGCCATAACTCCGCCGATACTGGTCCGATCTGGCTGGTTTTCAAACTTGTCCGAGCTTTCATTGATATTAACAACCTGTTAAAGTTTTGTAAAGATTGGATAAAAAACGAAGGCCCTATCGTCTTAATGAGGTAAAAGTTAACAGACAACGGACAGAAGACGGACAACGGACACCACATCATCCTAAAAAGAGAAGTCGGCCAAACCATAGCGAAGTTTTAAGTGACTTCGCCTAATCCCGTGACCCCCTGCGCTATTTTGCGTTATATACACATTTATTGCAAATTCCGTTGACAGGATTTACTGTACATGTAAAATTTGCAGGATACCTGTGATATCAGGATTTACTGTAAATGTAAAATTTGCAGGATACCTAAGAGATAAGTTTGTACTTTCTGAAGCCATCATATTTTTTTACCTTATGAAGCCGTCATATTTTTTTATATTTTCTTTCGAAGTTGTCGTATTTAAAATAAGGCCAATGGTTCGTTCCTATGACATGTTTAAAACAAGAAGTCAAGATGTTCACTTGATTACCTGATTATAGCATATGAACAGAATATTAACAGAATGCATGTGTAACGCCTCATAAACACATTACACCCCACAGAGGGGAAGTATGTATAGGTATCCCGGAACCTGCTCTAGTCTTACTAACAAATAGATTCCTTTGGTTCTTTAACATGCTCATTTCATAGACTCCAATACACAGGAACACCCGCTTTACATCCCCACTCAATGGACAAAGCTAAAGGCACAGCTGAGGCTTGAATCTGGTCAGGATATTGAATAATGTTACAAGAAATGTCACTGTAAGTAATAAATGCTCCCGAAGTGACCTTTGACTTCTAAGTGTGACCTTGACCTTGGATTTTATGCGCGACACGTCCTCTGGTTGTGGTGAGCACTAGTGCTAAGTTATTTGAAAATCCGTCCAGGAATGCAAAAGTTATTGACCGGACACAATTTGACCTTTGACCTCTAAGTGTGACGTTGACCTTGGGGCCACAGACCTGGATTTTGTGCGCTACACATCGTCTTGTTGTGACGAGCACTTGTGCCAAGTTATTTGAAAATCTGTCCATGAATGCCAGTTATTCATCGGACACGGTTTGACCTCTAAGTGACGGACCTGGATTTTGTGCACAACACATAGTCTTATTGTGGTGAGCACTTGTGCCAAGTTATTTGAAATCCGTCAAGGAATACCAGAGTAATTGACCGCGATTGACACGATTTGACCTTTGACCTCTAAGTGTTACCTTGACCTTAGAGTCACGGACCTGGAATTTGTGCGCGACACGTCGTCTTGTTGTGGTGAGTACTTGTGCCAAGTTATTTGAAAATCCGTCGATAAATGCCACTTATTGACCGGACACAATTTGACCTTTGAGCTCTAAGTGTGACCTTGACCTTTGAGTCACGGACCTGAATTTTGTGCGCGACAAGTCGTCTTGTTGTGGTGAGCACTTGTGCCAAGTTATTTGAAAATCTGTCCATGAATGTCAGAATTATTAACTGGACACGAAAGCACTTTGTTTTGACCTTTGACCTCTAAGTGTGACCTTGACCTTGGAGCCACGGACCTGGATTTTGTGCGCGACACATAATCTTGTTGTGGTGAGGAATTGTGCCAAGTTATTTGAAAATCCGTCCATTATTTTCAGAGTTATTAACCGGACAAGATTGTACGGACGAACGAACGAAGGGACTGACTGACGGGCGGACAGTGTGACTACTATATGCCACCCTTTGGGGGCATAAAAAGCAAGTATCAGCCATTATTTAATTTGGTGGTAACAGAAAGAGAAAGTTTTTTAGTCCAAATTTGACGCACATAGTCACCATTTGAACAAACTTGGTAGAAAACTATAAGGTACATGTAGTTGTATATGCAATATTTATATGAGAGCTTTATGCTTTGGGGCCACATTTGACCCTAAAATAAAAACAAGAGGCCCAAGTGGGCCTGTAGATGTTCTACTGTTATAATGTGATTTAACAACATAAACATGATAGAGGCCAACCCAAGAAACATGTTTCCTATATATTAATCTTTGTAACATTTGGGTTATCGTGGCAGCCATTTTGAACATTTGATGACAACGAAAAACTAACACTTGATAGAGGACAACAACAGGAACATGTATATGATATTTAACTAGAATGGAATAAGTGGTAATATGTCGTTTGAAATTTGTCCCTAAATTTGACCTAAGTTTAGCCATGGTGGCCATCATGGATGACCGGAGGCCCCAAAAACACAAATCTGAGGGGGACTAACCCAAAGATCATTGTGATTAAGTTTCATCAAAATCCTTCAAGCGGTTTCAGAGAAGATGTAATTTTTAACGTTTTGCTATATATGTAAACTTTGGGTCGCTGTGGCGGCCTTTTGATTACTCGACGATATATAACGAAAAAACACAAACTTGATAGAGGCTAACGCAACGAACATGTTAATGATATTTCACAAGGATGGAACAAGTGGTTTCTGAGATGTTGTTTGAAATTTCCTTAGATTTGACCTAGTTTTAGCCATGGATCTTGGATGACTGGCAGCCGCAAAAAAACACAAGTCTGAGAGGGACTATCCCAAAGATCATTGTGATTTAAGTTTCATCAAAATCCTTCAAGCGGTTTCAGAGATGTCATTTTTAATGTTTTCCTATATAACTCTATGTAAACTTTGGGTCGCTGTGGCGGCCATTTTGATTATTCGACGATAACGGAAAACACAAACTTGATAGAGGCTAACCCAAGGAACATGTTTATGATATTTCACAAGAATGGAATAAGAGGTTTCGAAGGAGATGTTGTTTGAAAATCCTTAAATTTGACCTAGTTTTAGCCATGGTGGGCATATTGGATGACTGGCGGCCATCTGAGAGGGGCCGTCCCAAGTAACATTGTGATGAAGTTTCATCAAAATCCTTAAAGCGGTTTCAGAGGAGATGTCGATTTTATAAAATTGCTAACAGACGGACGGACAGACAGACAGACGGACGACAGACGAAAAGGGATCCCATAAGCTCGCCTGGCCTTTGGCCAGTAGAGCTAACAAGCTAGGTAAAGACCTAAATGCAAAATATTAAAATGTTACACCTTGCAGTTTCAGAAAAGAAGAATCTTAAAGATACATGTATATATTACTAGTTTTAGTAACAGCGACCAAATTAGGTGCAGCGCTGAACTTTCTGAACAAACCTGAGATGGTTTATGCCAGGATACTTCATGCAAAAGCCGTTCAAATAAAAAATAGGGTAGGTAGGTAATTTTATTTTCCCATATGAAACAGCAGTTTTGAAATTTAAAACTGGAGTTCATACCAAATATATATGAATTGAATTGAATTGAATGTTGTTTAACGGCTCATCAACACAGTATAGATTATTTAGAGCCGCCCCAGAGAGAGGGGAAGGATACATGGGAATCCGTGAACCATGCCCTACTCTTATTATCGAATAGATTCCTATGGTTCTTTAACGTGCTCGGAGGATAGACCGATACACGGGACCGCCCGGTTTACGTCCCCATCCGACGGACAAGGCTAAGGGAAAGTGTCTTGAACACACCGACGAAACTCACCAAATATATATATATATAGAAACTAAATAGCTCCTGAATTTGCATATCCGTCGTTCTGTCGTTCCGTCATTCCGTCGCCATTTCATTTCCGACCAATAACTTTATGATTTACATAGATCATGCTGGAGTTAAGGCCCTTGGATTTTTGTAAACTGAAGATGTTTGCAGTTTCCGCTCAAAAACAAACATTTATAATCCGATCGTGATGAAACTTGGAGTCAATGTTTATGGTCATAATATCTTGGCCCAATTTTGATAACCAGCTAGATCACACCTATCATGCTGGAGTTATGGCCCTTTGACAGTGGACTGTAATACTCTGAATTTGTTTGTTAATTATTTTTAAATCATGATGCCAAAAATACTTAGGGTTGAAATAAAAAATAGGGACGGTTGGGGAAATATATATATATATTTATTTTTTTTGTCTTTGGACCAAAATGCTGCTCGTACGGTATAGCAGATATTTGTAAGGAATATAGACATGGTTCTCGTACAGTATAGCAGATATCTGTAAGGAATATAGACATTTTATGCTTGCAAATAAATTGGTAATTTTCCAGCCTTACTAACCATCCCCCCCTTTTTTCTTTTTTTTTTCAGGGCTTTTTCTTGTTTTATTTTTCAAAGTTACTCCTAGGAGTAACGGAGTATGCCATGCTATGCCCCATAAATACAAGAACCGTTCTATTTGATCTAAAAGTGGAAAATCAAACGAGATCTTTTTTTTTTTTTTTTATCTTGCGAATCACTGATTAAAGGCACTCAATGATTTTAAATGAATTGACAGAACTTGTGTGAATTTAAAACTAATTTAAATATTTCCCTACATAAAAGTTATCTGACATCTTCTCCAAATTCCCTCAGCATGGAAGTTAACTACCTACACACCTCTGCCTCTGTGCCTCCCCAGAGTGCTACACATGACTCATGCAATGCAGGGTTCTACTACCTACACACCTCTGCCTCTGTGCCTCCCCAGAGTGCTACACATGACTCATGCAATGCAGGGTTCTACTACCGGTGAATAAATCATTCAATATCACAAAATGAAATTCATGAGTTGGTTGTGTAACAGTGATAGCGGAATGTACTTTCTGCCAAAGAAACGGAGAACTGTGGCAGTGATATTACATAGGCCATAACACTCATCTCAATATTACATAGGGACATATATATAACACTGAGATTGCTTAGATAACTCAAGTACATCTTGATTTCCTACATTAACACATATTTCAATCTATTTAAACATCAAATTTACTATTTTTAGAGTGCAATTTATTGCACTGTAAACAATTTCTTCAAGTACAGAAACGTGTGCTACATTTTCATGATAAGACAGCCTTCATTTCTTATAACTGAAATTCATAGGATGTGACTTTTTCACAATTTTCAGGAATTTAGAAAACAAAGAAACAAAAGCATTTACAGAAATTTCTTTTTGTTTAAATTAATGCATTTTACATTGGGAATTAGGCTTAGCAATTTCTGTTTTTTTGTCTCAAAACATGTCCAGAAAAAATCAAAGAATGAAGTATCCGTGACTGCTTTCTCAACACACCCAAACTATCAAAACTTAATTTCACTCCGCCCTAGCATTTCCAAATGAGATATGCCCAGCATTCAGAATGAGATATGCCCTAGCATTTCCAAATGAGATATGCCCAGCATTCAGAATGAGATATGCCCTAGCATTTCCAAATGAGATATGCCCAGCATTCAGAATGAGATATACCCAACATCAGAACGATATGCCCAGTATTTGAAATGAGATATACCCAACATTAGAACGATATGCCCAGTATTTGAAATGAGATATGCCCAACATTCAGAATGAGATATACCCAACATCAGAAAGCTATGCCCAGTATTTGAAATGAGATATACCAAGCATTAGAATGAGATATACCCAACATTAGAACGATATACCCAGTATTTGAAATGAGATATACTCAACATTAGAACGATAGGCCCAGTATTTGAAATGAGATATACCCAACATTAGAACGATAGGCCCAGTATTTGAAATGAGATATACCCAACATTAGAACGATAGACCCAGTATTTGAAATGAGATATGCCCAACATTCAGAATGAGATATGCCCAGCATTCAGAATGAGATATACCAAGCATTAGAATGAGATATGCCCAGCATTTGAAATGAGATATACCAAGCATTTGAAATGAGATATGCCCAACATTCAGAATGAGATATGCCCAGCACTCAGAATGAGATATACCCAGCATTTGAAATGACATCTACCCAGCATTTGAAATGAGATATACCAAGCATTAGAATGAGATATGCCCAGCATT
Source organism: Cyrtodaria siliqua (assembly GCA_037043455.1). Taxonomy (NCBI): domain Eukaryota; kingdom Metazoa; phylum Mollusca; class Bivalvia; order Adapedonta; family Hiatellidae; genus Cyrtodaria; species Cyrtodaria siliqua. The sequence goes on along the minus strand of JAWPHD010013414.1, from coordinate 29,062 downwards.
TGAAATGAGATATACCCAGCATTCAGAATGATATATTTCCAGCATTCAAAATGAGATATGCCCAGCATTCAGAATGATATATGCCCAGCATTCAGAATGAGATATACCCAGCATTCAGAATGATATATGCCCAGCATATGAAAAGAGATATACCCAGCATTCAGAATGAGATATGCCCAGCATTCTGAATGAGATATGCCCAGCATTTGAAATGAGATATGCCCAACATTTGAAATGAGATATGCCCAACATACAGAATGAGATATGCCCAGCATTCAGAATGAGATATACCAAGCATTAGAATGAGATATGCCCAGCATTTGAAATGAGATATACCAAGCATTTGAAATGAGATATGCCCAACATTCAGAATGAGATATGCCCAGCACTCAGAATGAGATATACCCAGCATTTGAAATGACATCTACCCAGCATTTGAAATGAGATATACCAAGCATTAGAATGAGATATGCCCAGCATTTGAAATGAGATATACCCAGCATTCAGAATGATATATTTCCAGCATTCAAAATGAGATATACCCAGCATTCAGAATGATATATGCCCAGCATTCAGAATGAGATATGCCCAGCATTCAGAATGAGATATACCCAGCATTCAGAATGATATATGCCCAGCATATGAAAAGAGATATACCCAGCATTCAGAATGAGATATGCCCAGCATTCTGAATGAGATATACCCAGCATTCAGAATGAGATATGCCCAGCATTCAGAATGAGATATACCCAGCATTCAGAATTATATATGCCCAGCATTTGAAAAGAGATATACCCAGCATTCAGAATGAGATATGCCCATGAGATATACCCAGCATTCAGAATGAGATATGCCCAGCATTCAGAATGAGATACCCAGCATTAAAACGGGATATGCCCAGCATTTGAAATGAGATATGCCCAGCATTCGGAATGAGATATGCCCAGCAATCAAAATGAGATATATTGTATAGCTGTTATTCATGGAACTGCTATCACATACTTTACAGAAAGACAAACAGGCCTGTCCAAAATGTAAACATTTACTTTCACTAGCCTTCATCCCTGTCTATCAATCAATCCTCAAACTCAGAAGTGTGTGTCTGTAGTCAGATTTGCCCAATAATCTATAGCCACATACAAGAAATACAAATGGAGCTTCATATTAAATTGCATTGGGTTTTAAGGCGCACCAAAACATGAAAGGTTATATGGCGCCTAACAGGAATGAACATGCCAGGCTCATATCCTCCATGTACAACGAGATAAAATACGGAGAATGGACCTAGAACCTTCTTACCTGCAGAACTGCAGAGTTGCTGCAAATTCTTCATAATAAACTGAATAATTGTTTTTCAAAATGTGAATAACTGTTTCACAAAACAACTTACAACAATGTTCTTAGTGATTAATAAAGTTATCAAGAAGTATTCAAGAAATCTAAAACCACCATACCGAATTCCCTTGGGTTATAAAGGGTGCATGCTCTTGTTCTCAACTATCAGTATGCAAATACATGGAGGATATTTGTTGGTTTGGAGTGAATATATCCAGAAGTGAGAAAACTTGTATTATCAGGAATCCCAAAACGCAATAAGCTCTAATACAAATCCAAAACGCAATAAGATGTTTACGAAATGAACAAATAAAGCTGTTGACAACAATCAAGTTCCGTGTAAGAATGGCCACTTAAGACATCTGTTTGTATTTAGCCATGTTATGATCATCTGTTTGTGTAGGCTTTTTCCTTGTTGTTCATTTGTTCCATCTTCCTTCACATCATTTACACAAAACTATAAACCATGTATTTATCAAAGTTGTTTGGGCTATTATTTTTTACTATATTAAATGGAAGATTGACCTATAAATTAGTACAAAATTCTGTACCATCCACATCCAGTACCATTCATATCCATATCCAGTACCATTCATATCCAGTACCATCCATATCCAGTACCATCCATATCCAGTACCATCCATATCCAGTACTATCCATATCCAGTACCATCCATATCCAGTACCATCCATATCCAGTACCATCCAGATCCAGTACCATCCATATCCTGTACCATCCATATCCAGTATCATCCATATCCAGTACCATCCATATCCAGTACTATCCATATCCAGTATCATCCATATCCAGTACCATCCATATCCAGTACCATCCATATCCAGTACCATCCATATCCAGTACCATCCATATCCAGTACCATCCATATCCTGTACCATCCATATCCAGTACCATCCATATCCAGTACCATCCATATCCAGTACCATCCATATCCAGTACCATCCATATCCAGTACTATCCGTATGGACCTCTAGACTAATTTATTATTAGGTCTGTGTCTTCAATTTTTGTGGCCATTTGCTTCAAAATTAGGACTATCTGTTTAGATGTTACTTTTATTTTGTTATTTCAACATGTTTAGTGACACAAAGACTGGAACTAGACTTCATACTGCTACTTCTACTATCAAGTATCACCAAAATCTGCTGGGAAGTTCAGGAGTAATCCCGAAAACAGAGTGTGGATACTGCTGTATATGTAAGAGACTGTGATAGGGTGTGGACTTATCCGAGCCTTCTCTGACCTTACCAGCCGATTTTGATATTTCAACTGGCTAACCCTAAAAAGCCACACACAAAAAAAAGAGGCTTTTAGGGTCAGAGAAGGCTCGGATTAGGTGTGGGCATAAAAAATAGATTGGACATATTTTGCCAGAGTTGGGAAAACATAGAACGTATTGCGAAATTTGGGGAAAGTCTGAATTATGGCCCTAATTAAGAAAGTTAAAAATTCCCTGTACATGTCAATGTTCAGACTTATGTTTTTTTTATCTGGGTCATGTTCATTTTTTTTTGTATGGTGATTTACGTCATTTTCAACACATTTACGGTTATATATGATGGTTGATTTGTTTGTGGTGGAGGCAGACCACACACTTCTCCTGGATATAACCAGTACTGTATACCTCCCGCCATCTGTAAGAATCGACTTACATGTCAAGCTCCCAGTGGATTTCGAACCTGCAACGGTGAGAGGCAAGAAGGTTTACATAGCAACATTGTTAACCCCTCGGCGACGGAGACGGGTCATGTTAAAAAGTATACAAGTTTATTTACATTTTTTGGTGGTTATTTTGTGAGTAATAAACTTGTTTTGTATGTTAAGTAAACGAAACAATGCCAGTAAGAAACTAGACCTGCCAGTCTGGTCCACCTGCCTTGTCTGCATGATGCTTGAGTACACGACATCAGCAATGGCGTGAGGATATGTGAAAAAGCTGTGAATCCCAGCTAGTAACACTGCACCAGGAGCTATCCTCACCAGACAAGGGAATCAAGGATGACATGTCATCAGGTTTTCCAAGGATGGAGACGACAGTAGCCCACACCTATCTGTCTTACAGAAGCGCCCTCCCTGACAACCTCCTATCCAAGCTACATATCTTTGCAGATGACTGTTCAGACCAACCACCAACATCACTTGGTGTTACAAAAGGATCCATATATTTTGGCTGAATGTCCATAGAAGGAATGGGGAATGGAATATCACCCATAGAAGTGTAGTATTTTTTCTAGGGATGGGTATGATTATCATTGGAAATATTGTATTGTGATATATTGTGATACGGCTCACTGTATCCCAATACATATCACAATATATTATTTCAACAATAGTATAGTATAGTATCATTACAAGGTTAGTAGTTTACATGTATTAAATAATAGGAAGCTTAACCTATAAAAACTAGAACACATGGACTTAACTTAAATTGACCTCATAAGCAGCACTGAACAGCAGTATTTAAAGTACAGTAAATCTTCATTTAAATTGTTCACTAGATTTCCACGCGTCATTATTGCCAGTTTTTCTATAGAACCATTGCAACATGTTTTTAGTCATTTGCTTCAGGGCCCGTGACATAAATACACGATACCACAGTAGAAAAGGCACCAGTCTGATCTTAAAATAAATAATGTAACAAGAGGTCAATGACCTTGAAGCTCTACTGATAGATTTTGCTGGCCAGATCAACCATTGGAACATGTGAAGTTTTATGGACTTTCAAAGAAGTTCTTCCTATATAACTCTGTGTAAATGAAGATGGCCGCTGGCGGCCATGTTCCAGCGGCCATGTTTGACATCGAATCAAAAGAGTTTTGTTTAGGACATGTCATGCCAGTCATTTTAGTACAGGTTCCAAATCAATACCACTTATGGTTGTTGAGAAGTCGCCACAAAGTTGTATTTTTAAAATCTATTTATAGCTATGGTGGCCATCTTGAATACCGGCCGACCCGGTTTTTACTTAGGACCAACTAGACATCATGAGCAACATTCCTGTAAATGTTATGCCATTCATTTCAGTAAGGTTCCAAATCAATACCACTTACGGTTTTTGAAAATAGTCGCCACATACTTGTATTTTCGGCCGACCTGAATTTACGACAGGATCAACTAGACATTATGACCAAAATTCCTGTGAAGTTTCATGAAACTCCATGAAGTAGTTTTAGAGGAGTATCATCACAAGTGTTTCCAATATAATTCTATGCCAACAAAGATGGTCGCTGGCAGCCATGTTTGACATTGAATTGAAATGAATTTTGTTAAGGACAAACTACATGTCATGCCAGTCATTTTAGTAAGGTTCCAAATCAATACCACTTATGGTTGTTGAGAAGTAATCGCCACAAACTTGTATTTTAAAATCTATTTTTAGCCATGGCGGCCATCTTGAATTTCCGCCCGACCTGTTACTATATAACTCGTATACTATGTAAACAAAGATGTTCGCGGCAGCCATTTTAACAGTGAATCAAAATGACCACAATGACCAACATCACGTCATGCTGATCATTTTAGAAAAAATCCCATATGAATATCACTTACTGTTTTCAGGAAGTAGTCGCGACAAATTTGTTTTGTTTTTAATACATTTTTAACCGTGGTGGCCATCTTGAATTTCCGAGCGACCTGAAATTTTGCTAGGATCAATTACACATCAAGAGCAACATTCCTGTGAAGTTTCATAAAAATCCGTCAAGTAGTTTCAGAGGAGTAGTCGCTACAAATTTTCATTATATAACTCTATGTAAACAAAGATGGCCACTGGCAGCCATGTTTAACGTCGAATCAAAATAATGTTTGGCTCTTATAACCATCATGTCATGCTGATCATTTTACAAAAAGTCCCATATCAATATCACTTATAGTTTTCAAGACGTAGTCGCTACAAACTTCTTTTTTAAAAATCTATTTTTAGCTGTGGCGGCCATCTTGAATTTCTGGCCGATCTGAAATTTTGCTAGGATCAATTAGACATTAAGAGCAATATTCCTGTAAAGTTTCATGAAAATCTGTCAAGTAGTTTCAAAGGAGTAGTCGCTACAAGTTTTTACTATATAACTGTATGTAAACAAAGATGGCCTCTGGCAGCCATGTTTAACGTTGAATCAAAACGATTTTTGACAAGGACCAACATCATGTCATGCTGATCATTTAAGAAAAAGTCCCATATCAATATCACTTATAGTTTTCAAGAAGTAGTCGCTACAAACTTGAAAATCAACTAGACATCACGAGCAACATTCCTGTGAAGTTTCATGAAAATCCGTAAAGTAGTTTCAGAGGAGTAGTCGCTACAAGTTTTTATTATATAACTCTATATGTAAACAAAGATGGTCACTGGCGGGCATGTTTAATGTTGAATCAAAATACTTTTCAACAAGGATCAACATCATGTCATGCTGCTCATTTTAGAAAAAGTCCCATATCAATATCACTTATAGTTTTCAAGAAGTAGTCGCAACAAACTTATTTTTTATAAATCTATTTTTAGCTGTGACGGCCATCTTGAATTTCTAGCAGATCTGAAAAAAAGTCCCATATCTGTCACGAAAATGCAATATTTTTTAATTGCTAGTAACAATGTGTCATTATATAAAGGGAGGTAATTCAGGTTGAAAAATGATGTGTAACTTACTAAGATAAATGTGCATTTTAAATAACACTAATGCTGTATACAGAGAGGATCTTAAACATTATGAATTATTTTTAATTTTAACTCGCCAAAAGGCTCGTTAAAATTAAAATAATTCATAACTCGTTTCATAAATCTTATATGAAATGGAAACGATTTTAAGATCCTTTTTATCACATAACATTGCAATCAAATTAGTAAAAGTTAATTCAGATGGACATCGAACCGCCACGACGTCAGACACACTTAAAATTAGCGCCAAAACGTCATAAAATATGTGACGTCGTAACGTCGCATCTCACACATAACGTTGCGTATAAAAGAGTTCGTGTTTTACCTCTTTACAAAATAGCAGTTTACGCCAACTTTTTAACAAACCAACAACAATGTTTTGAATAACGTGCATTATTTTTATCAGCTGTCACAAATAATAAGTATATGACTCGGCTCTAGGTGAATTTGTAAAAAAAAAATAGTTTCAGTTAATAAACTTGCGTAGTGTTACAGGTTTAACTCAATCAATCAAAATCGTTCAAGGTTGTATTACACGTGTGTCATACAATAGAATATTAAATGGGTGTTCGACACTGCTAACAAGGGACGTTATGTGATAATAGTATTTATGTATGTGAACTTCGAGTATAATTAAGATTCAAGACTATCTTGTTATGCAAATATGTGAAGGATTTTAATTGTGAAGCAATAATATGAAAAAAGTACAGCCTAAACAGGGATTTATCCAGCTCATGAGTAATAAGAAACTCCCGGAAGTGGTTATTTCCCCTTTCTGTTACAGTAACCTTTGCCACCACACAAAACTCCAGCTAAGTTTAATTTTTTGGTTAAATATTTTTTAGGTGTATATTTCAACTTGCTTTGTTCATAATATAAGAAAATAGTGTGAGAAACGCAATTTATTTAAACAAAAAATTGAATATATATTTGCACACCAGTTACTTGGTTACTTGTAAACAAACATGTATTCCGTTGAGAACATTACAGAAGCTGTGCAAAAATTTAATAAAGAGATTACACCCAAGCCAGAACAGGTTGAATGTTTTCAACATCTTCTCGAAGGTTGGTTACGGCAAGAGTTTCCTGTACCAAGCATTACCTAGTGTATCAGCATTTTGTAATTACGTGGCCTCAGCTATCATCACGTGATTTGTGTGGTGGCGGGGATTACTGGCTACAATATCACTGTGCTGAGGTTTGATCAGTAGAGCTAAAAATTGTGAAAATGTTCAATGACTCTATTTTTCCTCTTTTTAGTGAAATTTTGGAGTTAGTATATGTCATCTTCAAAGACGTCTAGTGGGAGAAAAAAGTGTGATGACCTACCTTTTTTGATAATTTTGTATCTAAATGATACCAAAGAAGCTTTAAATATCAATTTAATACAAATCTCAGCACTAGACATTTTAACCTCCTTAAAATATCAAACTGTATGATTGAGGATATTGCACTGATCTTCCTTTTATGTAAAAAAAAGAAGGACAGAGATTCACATGCATGTGTTCTGGGCTGAAAATTTAAATAAAAGTTCCTGATTTTAGCTAAGTTTGGAATCAATCGAGATGTTGCGAAGGTGCATGAATGTCGGTAATCGGATTATTAACAATATCGCAACATACAAAGTGAACTAAGACATTGCCTATTAACAGTGTTAACATTGATAATAGACAAAAAGAAAAATGATTATGGTTTTAGTTTTTGTTTTTTTAACTCTATTGTGTACGAAACAACAATTCTAATACACCCATACCAATGTCTAGTTTGTAATTATCTCCAATAAGTATGAGAAATATTGGTCGACATCGTACATTGATGTATTAGATAGAATTTCTAAGAACACGCTGGGATTTTGTGAAGAACTTTAGTACTTTGAATTAGTGCAGCTTTCGATGTTCCTAATTTTAAAATATGCCAACTTAAATTATTTCGGCATCATATTTTATTAGCATTACCATGACAAACATCCCCACAAATGCTTTTTTAAAAGAATTTTTATAAATATTTAATGTTAACGCTAGTGATGTACCGATTAATCGATTGTTTTAAACCCATCATCGGTTTGTTAGGCATCCGATTATGATGATCGATTATGAAAGTTTATAATCAATCATCGGTTAAATGTAAAAGTGCACTTTAATTAACATTCAAAATAGAAATAATCATGATTATCCAGGAAACAACTCTTGCGAAAATGAGTATGATACACAAATAAACACATTTATATCAGTTAGAATCAGTTTGAAGAAAAGAATATAGACTTTCATGGCATCAAAACTCAGATTAACATACACATGCTATACTTCGTATACGGGTAAGTATTATCGAGGTAATTAAAAAATATCCATATTTCGTTTCATGCAAACATATATTTAAAGCATAATTCTGCATCTTGATTGCGGGAAGTAGGTAACTAGTAGATTTAAATAATCTAGAAGATACGCACACATATAGAATTGATGCATGCTAAACTGTTCATGATTCAAACCCTTGGAAAGCACAACATTAATAATGTGACATAAAAAATATGGTTGTAATTTATTCGATAAATCTCTATTAAAACACTCTGCGATCACTTTCATTACAAAATGTTACGTTTAACTGAAAATATATATATATTATTATAATTGTTTGCCAGGTCAGTGCTCAAAGAAAACTATTTTAAGAGACAGGCACAGGGCTTGTTGCTTCTGAAAATGGACAGGCCCCGATTTGAAATGGACAGGCCCTGATTTGAAATGGACAGGCCCTGATTTAAAATGGAAAGGTCCAATATTTTTTTCTTATTGGAAATGTGTCTTTATTCACTTTTATAGCACACATTAATTTTGTTACGTTTGTATTAATCAAGCTCAGAACCTCCTCTGACTATATTTTTCTTTTTGCTACCACTTTATGCTCCCTGGTCAGCGGACTTATTTACCATTTCGTTTAAAATATGTTAGAATAGAATATTACATAGTAATTTATAACCAATGCAAAGGAGAGTACTAGCACTTTTGCCAAACGATAATAATCAGAGCCGACTTGGTGAAACTGGAGCTAAACTTGGAGCCAAATTTTTAATCAGGTTTTATGAGACTATCAGAGCCTCCTCTGGCTATATTATTTATTTTTGTCACCACTTTCTCCAAGTAAAGAATTAGGAGCCAAGACTAGAATTCATTTAAAAGTAGGATTCCAGGAACTCCTTACACCTTAAATAATGAATAGAAATATACTTTATATCTGTATTTATCCATATACAGTATATATATTTTTCTTTCCACCAACATGTATTTGTAAAGGACAGTTTTTCTTATTTGATTATGTAAAAAAAAAAAAAAAATCCGAAATTATGTACCATCCAAACTACTATGAGACCGCACTTTTACGGTCCGAACATTTCACAAACATTCAATCGAAATACCATCAATAACGATTTTTTTTCATGCATTAGTGTGTTTTAAATGACAAAAACGGTATTTCTTATCACAAAGGAAAGAAAACACAACCCTAATAGCAGAATAATGAGTTTTATGTCAACAATTGTCGACCTCAAAGTTGTGACAAACTGCCGACACGAAGCCAGGCAAAATATTCAAACTTCTTATTGTTTCAATGTGTGTATAACACATTTTAATTACTTTATTGCAAGTGTTTTCACAGTTCACAATACACATGGGAGTATTTTGTCTTGAGGAACTTGAGCTTGAGATCCAGTAAAACTGATTTTTTTTGGGATATTTTTTTTTTTTTTTTTTTTTTTTTTAGACAGGCCCGACGGGCACCTCGTCTGCAAAATGAGACAGGCCCGGAATGGATTTCGAGGAGCCCCGGGCGTCGGGCTATCCTATTTTTTGAGCACTGCAGGTTTGCATGTGAAAAGCCTTATCATAAAAGTGTTTCGGTTGTAAAATATGTATTTCAACTAATTTTCTAATTACAAACTGCATTTTAAATTTTATTTAGTTAAATAAAAATTATAATAAATATATAATGTACATTGTCAAAATGATTCATGGAAATGCTGGAAACTGGAGCCATTAGGATTTCTTGTTCTGGGTTTATACTTATCTAAATCAAAGACCAAGATTCATTCTAGAATATATGATCCTTAAAGTAATATTAAATTCCCTTAACGGTATCAACTTTTGTCCGCATACTATGAGTTTGAAAAAAACATCCCTTTGGTTTCCAATTTCGGCCAAGTATATGAGAGTCAAGCATATGGAACGAGAAACCAGAAGCTACTTCCGCTGATCGGCAAAATATTTGTCTTTGGGCCTCCTCGGCGATGTCCCTTGTCCGCTGCCATTCGCAGCATCTTGCTACAACCGAAGAACGACAGAATTGGCCGACTACGTACGATCAATGACATTGGAACTCTTCATTAATTTTCGCAATTGGAGAGGATGAATCAGTACTGGCCAATTGTCTCGCCATGCAGTTACCAATAATCGATAAATACAACTAAACAGAACAATTTCAATTGATTTTGGTTTTAAAAAACTCCTACCGACCTACCTTATTTTTTCAGAGCATGCAATAGGAAACACACCTATTATTTTGTTTGCATAATGAAAACAAATACTGTACAATTGTGAGCATATTTATAACTTGATATAACAGCTACATTGTATATGTTCTAACTACAATTAAAAACATCTATGTGACTATGTCTGTAAAACAAATACGATGTTGTGAATTTACAAACATAAAATAATTAAACATTCAAGTGTCTTGTTCTTGTGTAATTCGCCACAATATCAATATCAATTATAGTTTTCAAGAAGTAGTCGCTACAAACTTGATCTTTTTTTAGCTGTTGCGGCCATCTTGAATTTCTGGCCGACCTGAAATTTTACTAGGATCAACTAGATATCAAGAACAATATTCCTGTGAAGTTTCATGAAAATCCTTTAAGTAGTTTCAGAGGAGAAGTCACTATATGCTTTTATTATATAACTCTATGTAAACAAAGATGTCCGCTGGCAGCCATGTTTAACGTTGAATCAAAACGATTTTCAACAATGACCAACATCATGTCATGTTGATCATATTAGTAAAAGTCCCATATAAATATAACTTACAGTTTTCAAGAAGTAATGGCTACAAAATTATTATTTTTAAATCTATTTTTAACCGTGGCGGCCATCTTGAATTTCCGGCCGACCTGAAACTTTGCTAGGATCAACTAGACATCAAGAACAACATTCATGTGAAGTTTATGAAAATCCGTCCAAGTAGTTTCAGAGGAGTAGTCGCTACAAGTTTTTATTATAGAACTCTATGTAAACAAAGATGTTTAATGTCGGTTCAAAATAATTTTCAACACGAACCAACATCATGTCGTGCTGATAATTTTAGAAAAAGTCCCATATCGGTATCACATATAGTTTTCAAGAAGTAGTCGGTACAAACTTCTTTTTTTTTAAATCTATTTTTAGCTTTGGCGGCCATCTTGGATTTCATATCAATGTGAATTTTTGCTAGGATCAACTAGACATTTTGCTAGGATCAACTAGACATCATGGGCAACATTCCTGTAAAGTTTCATGAAAATCCATAAGTAGTTTTATAGGAATAGTCGCCGCAAAAAAGTTTACGGACGGATGACGGACACTGCACCAGGGCATAAGCTTTGATCATTAGAGCTAAAAAAATTACATATGTTCATCGACTTTTTAAGAAGTTTTTCCAAATTGATGAACCCTTGAGGCCAATTTTTTTTTTTTTTGGAACTTTTTGATAGTTTCGCATTTTTCTATTTATAGCCTCCAAAAACCCCAAAGAATGCATGTTCCAATGTATCAAAATAAACTTATAAGTACTAAACAAGAGGTCAATGACCTTGAAGCTCTACTGATTGATTTTGATTTCAGGAAGTAGTCGCTACCTACTTGTTTTTTTGAAAATCTATTTTTAACCGTGGCGGCCATCTTGAATTTCCGGCCGACCTGAAATTTTGCAAGGATCAATTAGACATTAAGAGCAACATTCCTGTGAAGTTTCATGAAAATCCGTCAAGTAGTTTCAGAGGAGTAGTCGCTACAAGTTTTCATTATATAACTCTATGTAAACAAAGATGGCCGCTGGCAGCCATGTTTAACATCAAATTAAATCGATTTTCGACAAGGACCAACATCATGTCATACTGATCATTTTAGAAAAAGTCCCATATCAATATCTCTTATAGTTTTGAAGAAGTAGTCGCTACAAACTTATATATTTTAAATCTATTTTTAGCTGTGGTGGCCATCTTGAATTTCCGGCCGACCTGAAATTTTCTAGGATCAACTAGACATCAAGAGCAACATTCTAGTGAAGTTTCATGAACATCCGTCAAGTAGTTTCAGAGGATTAGTCGCTACAAGTTTTTACTATATAACTCTATGTAACCAAAGATGGCCACTGGCAGCCATGTTTAACGTCGATTCAAAATAATTTTCCACAAGGATCAACATCAAGTCATGCTGAACATTTTAGAAAAAGTCCCATATCAATATCACTTATAGTTTTCAAGAAGTAGTCGCAATAAACTTATTTTTTATAAATCTATTTTTAGCTGTGACGGCCATCTTGAATTTCTAGCAGATCTGAAATTTTGCTAGGATCAATTAGACATCAAGAGCAACATTCCTGTAAAGTTTCATGACAATCAACCAAGTAGTTTCAGAAGAGTAGTCGCTACAAGTTTTTACTATATAACTATATGTAAACAAAGATGGCCGCTGGCAGCCATGTTTAACGTTGAATCAAAACGATTTTTGACAAGGATCAACATCATGTCATGCTGATCATTTTAGAAAAAGTCCCATATCAATATCACTTATAGTTTTCAAGAAGTAGTCGCTACAAACTTGTATTTTAAAACTCTATTTTTAGCTTTGGCGGCCATCTTGGATTTACATCAACATGAATTTTTGCTAGGATCAACTAGACTTTATGGGCAACATTTCTGTAAAGTTTCATGAATATCCATCCAGTAGTTTCAGAGGAGTTGTTGCTACAAATAAAAGTTTACGGACAGACGGACGGACGGCGGACGCCGCACCAAGGCATAAGCTCTGCTGATCTCTGATCTGTCGAGCTAAAAACAGGGGGAAAAAACAGCAAAATGCACTTTATAATTATTATTAATACCATCCATGGACCTAAAAGATGCTTAGGACTGCCTCTCAGTTTGATCAACTCTTTATATAACAGGTGGTGAAAAAATCATTCCTCAACTGGGACTCAAACCCAGTGTTTTGGTTTACCGTATCAGCGCTCTAACCATTGAGCTATTGAGGTTAGGAATTGATTAATCATCATTAACTGTAAATGGTTACATATATTAATTTGCTGTATCACAGTTTGGATCCCTCAGTTTGATCAACTCTATGTTAATTTGCTGCACCACAGTTTGGATGTCCTCATTTTCATCAACTTTATATTAATTTGCTGTGCCACAGTTTCGATCCCTTAGTTTGGTCAAATCTATAATAATTTGCTGTGCCACAATTTGGATCCCTCAGTTTGATCAACTCTAAATCTTTATTAATTGGCTGTGCCACAGTTTGATCATGCAACTCTATATTAATTTGCTGCACCACAGTTTGGATCCCTTAGTTTGATCATGCAACTCTATATTAATTTGCTGCACCAGTTTGGATCCCTCAGTTTGATAAACTCTTTATTAATTTGCTGCACCACAATTTGGATCCCCTCAGTTTGATCAACTCTACATTAAGTTGCTGTGCCACAGTTTAGATCCCTCAGTTTGATCAACTCTATATTAATTTGCTGCATCACAGTTTGGATCCCCTCAGTTTGATCAACTCTATATTAATATGCTGCACCACAGTTTGGATCCCCTCAGTTTTATCAACTCTACATTAATTTGCTGTGCCACAGTTTGGATCCCTCAGTTTGATCAAGTCTATATTAATTTGCTGCACCAGTTTGGAACCCCTCAGTTTGATAAACTCTATATTAATTTGCTGCACCACAGTTTGGATCCCCTCAGTTTGATCAACTCTACATTAATTTGCTGCACCACAGTTTGGATCAACTCTATGTTAATTTGCTGTGCCTCAGTTTGGATCCCCTCAGTTTGATCAACTCTATATTAATTTGCTGCACCACAGTTTGGATCCCTCAGTTTGATCAAGTCTATATTAATTTGCTGCACCAGTTTGGAACCTCTCAGTTTGATAAACTCTATATTAATTTGCTGCACCACAGTTTGGATCCCCTCAGTTTGATCAGCTCTATATTAATTTGCTGCACCACAGTTTGGATCCCCTCAGTTTGATCAACACTATATTAATTTGCTGCACCACAGTTTGGATGTTTGACCAATTCTACATTAATTTGCTGCACCACAGTTTGGATCCTCTCAGTTTGATCAACTCTACATTAATTTGCTGCCCCACAGTTTGGATTCCCTCAGTTTGATCAACTCTACATTATTCTGCTGCACCACAGCTTGGATCCCTCAGTTTGATCAACTCTATATTAATTTGCTGCACCACTTTGGATCCCATCAGTTTGATCTACTCTACATTAATTTGCTGCACCACAGTTTGAATCCCTAGTTTGATCAACTCTACATTAATCTGCTGCACCACAGTTTGGATCCCCTCAGTAAGTCAGTTTAATCAACTCTCTATTAATTTGCTGCACTACAGTTTGGATCCCTAGTTTGATCAACTCTACATTAATTTGCTGCTCCACAGTTTTGGATGCCCTCAGTTTGATCAACTCTATATTAATTTGCTGTGCCTCATTTTGGATCCCTCAGAAATCATTTAGATCAAATCAATCAATAAACAAATGGTGGATTGGTGAATTTGTTCAAGGTTCAATTCCAGGAAGGAATGTGTCATTTTCAGTTTAGTATAACATAATCTACCATGGCTTATTAAAATACTCAATGATGATTGGTTATTGGAGAAGTTTCCATCCATTATGTGATATATAGTTTCCATCCATTATGTGATATATTCAGTTGCTGCCACGCAGATTATGAATAATCACACACAACGCGGGGATTTTATCTCACCGCAGACACACTGATTTTGTACCCGCGATCGGCAGACAGTCCACTCAACGCGGGGACAATAACTTTTGACCACCGCGACACAATCACCGTGACACAATCACCGCGATCCGTTTTGAGTCGCACACCGCTTTACCCGGTGTGAAATCGCAGGCCATCACCGCGATTTACCTTCAGTATCAATGTACAATTTTGCAGTCAATTTAATGCATTATTATTCAATAACTATTAAAAAATCAAAGCAGAATACAATTTTATTTTTGTTTTTCGGAAAATTCAAATGCCCGGATAATGTATTCGATAGTTATATGGCGGTTCCTACTACAGACTTCGCGGTGACTGAACATAAAATTCAATTAGTAATTCTTATACTGGATATTAGAATTATATTTTTAATTAATCGTTATTTGTAACACATTTTACTATTCTGCTGTTGATTACTAATACATCGATGGGTTCTTTAATCAGAAATAATCCGAAAAAATTGTAAAGAATTCAAGGTCATAAACCCGTTATTAGTGCCGCCTTGTTAATAGGTACACACATCGCAAAGGTTTGTGGGTAGCCCATTTATGTTCGGTGAAGAGAAATGCGACTTTTGGACAACAAAAACGAAAAACACGTGTTATTAAATGCATTAAAAGTTTGAAATACGTATTGTTTTCGAAATTTATTCATTGTATTTATCAGTTTCATTACATTTTTTATTGATCCCTGCTCTAATTTCCCCCGCGAACCTATCACAGAGAATCTCAGTGATTGTTTTCTTTCGAAACTGGATTTTGAAATCGCGACGATTTTTACGGTCGCGGGGAATTCCGCTTTATTTCGGGTGACAATTCGCATTACAATCGCGGGGATTTGTGACTTCGATTGAAAAACGGCCGCGGGGATGCTGCGAAAAAGTCATAATCCGCGTGGCAGCAACTGTAGTTTCCATCCATTATGTGATATATAGTTTCAATCCATTATGTGATATATAGTTTCCATCCATTATGTGATATATAGTTTCCGTCCATTATGTGATATATAGTTTCAATCCATTCAGTTCTCAAGAAATAGGATAGCCCGACGCCCGGGGCTCCTCGAAATCCATTCCGGGCCTGTCTCATTTTGCAGACGAGGAGCCCGTCGGGCCTGTCTAAAAAAAAAAAAAAAAAAATCCCCCCAAAAATCAGTTTTACTGAATCTCAAGCTCAAGTTCCTCAAGACAAAATACTCCATGTGTATTGTGAACTGTGAAAACACTTGCAATAAAGTAATTAAAATGTGTTATACACACACTGAAACAATAAAAAGTTCGAGAATTTTGCCTGGCTTCGTGTCGCCAGTTTGTCACAACTTTGAGGTCGACAATAGTTGACATTAAACTCATTATTCTGCTATTAGAGATGTGTTTTCTTTCCTTTGTGATAAGAAATAACGTTTTTGTCATTAAAAACACACTTATGCATGAAAAAAAAATCGTTATTGATGGTATTTCGATTGAATGTTTGTGAAATGTTCGGGCCGTAAAAGTGCGGTGTCATAGTAGTTCGGATAGTACATAATTTCGGATAATTTTTTTTTTTTTACATAATCAAATAAGAAAAACTGTCCTTTACAAATAAATACATGTTGGTGGAAAGAAAAATGTATATACTGTATATGTATAAATACAGATATAAAGTATATTTCTATTCATTATTTAAGGTGTAAGGAGTTCCTGGAATCCTACTTTTAAATGAATTCTAGTCTAGGCTCCTAATTCTTTACTTGGAGAAAGTGGTGACAAAAAGAAAATATATAGCCAGAGGAGGCTCTGATAGTCTCATAAAACCTGATTAAAAATTTGGCTCCAAGTTTAGCTCCAGTTTCACCAAGTCGGCTCTGATTATTATCGTTTGGCAAAAGTGCTAGTACTCTCCTTTGCATTGGTTATAAATTACTACGTAATATTCTATTCTAACATATTTTAAATGAAATGGTAAATAAGTCCGCTGACCAGGGAGCATAAAGTGGTAGCAAAAAGAAAAATCTAGTCAGAGGAGGTTCTCAGGGCTGAGCTTGATTAATACATACGTAACAAATGTGTGCTATAAAAGTGAATAAAGACACATTTCCAATAAGAAAAAAATATTGGACCTTTCCATTTTAAATCAGGGCCTGTCCATTTCTAATCAGGGCCTGTCCATTTCAAATCGGGGCCTGTCCATTTTCAGAAGCAACAAGCCCTGGGCCTGTCTCTTAAAATAATTTTCTTTGAGCACTGCCATTATGTGATATATAGTTTCAATCCATTATGTGATATACATACAAGACTTTTAACGAAATTGTTCTCAGTATAAAAGGGGCTATAATTTTGGTAAAATAAAATTGAGTTGGGTTTTTGGTGCACAAACCCCAAAAAAGGTTATATGGCATTAACAGGAATGAACATTCCAGACTCATACTCCCGTTACATCGAGATAAATACTGCTCACAAGCAGTGGACATATTCTTGTCCGGGAACCATACAAGCATATATAAACCTGGTGAATGAAGTTGTCTTAATCATGCCGAATCCATCTCCGAGACAGACGCTTACGCACACAACTTTAACCACAGGAGGCATGACAATAATGTGATGACATCTCATTCATTTTTTTCAAAAAAAAGGAATAGCTTAAAATTGTAAATGGATTTAGATTAAAAAATGACAAAAATGATAAACTAGTTATTTTGGCCAAAGTTTATACTCCCGTTGGGTGATCGCCTGATGTGGAGAAAAGTATTAAATATTCTAAATGTAAACACATGATTTATCAGTAAGTTTTCAGAATTTTTTTGAGAGTGACAGATCAGGATGATTTTTCTTACGGGAAATGTAGAAGGTAAATACACTGGTACCCAATGACAACTGAGTAAACGACCATAATTTGGAAAGAGAAATAAATGTAGTGGTACTGGGTAAAAGGTGGCCCAGTTAGCTCAGTTGGTAGCGTCCTCGCCCTGTAAATTCGGGGTCCTTTGTTTGTGTCCTGTATCGACAGCACTATTTCTACTTGTTTGGGGTAATCACTAATTGGGTGAATGCATGAAAGCGACACCGCGGGCATTGAGAAAACAAGGAAGAGCTGCGGGCATTGAGAATAAAAGGACTGCGGGCATTGAGAAAACAAGGAAGAGCTGGTAAGCTCTTAAAAGATAAACGCGGGAGGAGTGTAGCGGTACTGTGTACCCAGGTTTGTTAGCTGTTAGCAGAGCACTCCCCTGTAAGCGAGGGGTCCCTGGTTTGAGTCCCTCACCGACCACACTTATCCCCATTTTTTTACTTCATGCATTTTTTTAGGTTTGGACATGGATGAAATCAGCATGCATTAAGCTCTTCATGATAATTATGAGTGTTAAACGCCCGGCACTACTCTCTGAAATCTCTGCACTGTTAGATAAACGTCATGGTTTCTTTCTATAAATTTTAGACTTAAACATTTCTTCATCTTGCAACCCCCAAATTGTGAGTTGGTAAATGGAAATGTCCAAAAAGTATGCATATCTTAAATTTTACTCAATCAGCAGTCTCGAAAATATATGCACAGCTCAAAATCCAAAAATGTATGTGTGACTTTGTCTGCGAGCAACTCAGCAAGCAATGACACTGTCAAACAGTCAATGAAATTATCATAGTCGTACTCACTTTCCTATGTCATCGCCGATTTCGTATTTTATATCAACCGAATCTTTCCGAATTTCCATCACGATGGTATCATCTTTGTTTCACCACCGTGTTTGTAGATCTAGATGGCATAATCTCCAAAAGAACCAGAAAAACGCACGTTTCCAACGGTGCAACTCTTTCACTTCCTGACAAATTGAAAGTTTTATTGTCTATGGTAAAGACGGAGACTATCCGAACTAGAATAGAATAGAATAGAATATTCATTCATCTCCAATTATGAGACATTTCTGACATTACAATCAATATAATACAACGCATATAAAGAAACAAAGGCTTGAATTTGATGAAATGAAACACAAATAACTAAAGATTTATAAATTAAATAAAAATATAATTCTACCCTCCATTGGCTGCACTTTTAATTTAAAGGAGATAACTCAATAATTGTACATATTATTTAAATGATGATTTGTTTCCCTTACATTGACCCTAACCCTAACCCTTGCCAAAGAGGACACGGTGACGTTTGATATTGTGACGTCTGGCTTCTGCCAAGTCATTGAACCTTCTTTGTAGCTTTCTAGACTATTGTGATTTTTTTGTATTTATATATATACGAGCATCTTTGTGTTTTACGTATATTGCCTATTACTGCTGCCTTGTTGGTTAGAGAATAGTTCATGGCGGGGATTTCTTTAATTATACTGTCCCGTTTTATTGGGATTAAGTAGGGTAAGTGTGAGGTTTGGTGCACCCTAGAACCTGGTTTAACCCCCCAACGGCATTAATTGTCACTGACCGTTCCAAGGCGGTAGTCCTACTGTCAGCCCTTTTTGTGTTTTTGACGTCATATGCCTTTATTCTTTGTTAACATTGTTTGTCCTTTTGCGTGTTTTGGGGTTTACTGTGTTCTTCGAAAGCTGCATTTCCTGCTCGACTGGCACTGGCACTGGTGCGATCGACGCTGGAATATAGCGCCACCGTCTGGGATCCCTATTATAAGAAGGACGTAAACAGATTGGAAAAGGTCCAACGCCAAGCTGCTATGTTTGTCTCCGAAGACTACAAGTCACGCGAGGAGGGATGCGTCACACGAATGCTGTCCGACCTGGAGCTACCGTCGCTCCAAGACAGATGAAGATGAACCGACTCGTCTTCTTCTACAAGGTGGTCGAGGGGCTGGTGCCAGCTTTGACAAGGTGGTTGAGGGGCTGGTGCCAGCTACAAGGTGGTCGAGGGGCTGGTGCCAGCTTCTACAAGGTGGTCGAGGTGCTGGTGCCAGCTTTTACAAGGTGGTCGAGGGGCTGGTGCCAGCTTCTACAAGGTGGTCGATGGGCTGGTGCCAGCTACAAGGTGGTCGAGGGGCTGCAGGTGCCAGCTTCTACAAGGTGGTCGAGGGGCTGGTGCCAGCTACAAGGTGGTCGAGGGGCTGGTGCCAGCTTCTACAAGGTGGTCGAGGGGCTGGTGCCAGCTACAAGGTGGCCGAGGGCTGGTGCCAGCTACAAGGTGGTCGAGGGGCTGGTGCCAGCTTCTACAAGGTTGTCGAGGGGCTGGTGCCAGCTTCTACAAGGTGGTCGAGGGGCTGGTTCCAGCTTCTTCAAGGTGGTCGAGGGGCTGGTGCCAGCTTCTACAAGGTGGTCGAGGGACTGGTGCCAGCTTCTACAAGGTGGTCGAGGGGCTGGTGCCAGCTTTCAAATGCCAAGACTATCTAATTCCTGAAAGACCTAAACGCCGTATATTCAGTGACGTTCAAGCCAATAACATTATAGACAATCAGGTGCTAAATAATTCTAAGTGTTTCAAAACAATACAGAGCAAGGACGACCAATACAAAACCTCTTTCTTTTCAAGGACAATTATCGATTGGAACCATCTTGAAGACAGTTTCGTATGCGCGCCATCATTGGAGAGTTTTAAATAAGCTCTTGTAAAGTGCTGCTAACAGCAACAGCCTCTGTACCGATGTGTTTATGCCGTAACAGGCCCTACATCGTACCTCTGTACCGATGTGTTTATGCCGTAACAGGCCCTACATCGTACGTGTTTATGCCGTAACGGGCCCTACATCGTACCTCTGTACCGATGTGTTTATGCCGTAACAGGCCCTACATCGTACCTCTGTACCGATGTGTTTATGCCGTAACAGGCCCTACATCGTACCTCTGTACCGATGTGTTTATGCCGTAAGTAACAGGCCCTACATCGTACCTCTGTACCGATGTGTTTATGCCGTAACAGGCCCTACATCGTACCTCTGTACCGATGTGTTTATGCCGTAACAGGCCCTACATCGTACCTCTGTACCGATGTGTTTATGCCGTAACAGGCCCTACATCGTACCTCTGTACCGATGTGTTTATGCCGTAACAGGCCCTACATCGTACCTCTGTGCCGATGTGTTTATGCCGTAACAGGCCCTACATCGTACAGATTCAGATTCAGACTTGTATACTTATTTTTATAGAATCATTATTAAATGTAAACGTAACAATTTAACTATTGATAAATAAATTTAATATTGTTGATAATGCAAACCCAACAGAGGATGTATAAAGACTTCGATATTTTACAACACTTACATTTATATTGACTAGCGCACCCTCATTATAACATTAGATATATTGCCAAAGTATACGTTTGTAAAGGATACATACATATAATGGTGCAGTATCTACTAAATATTCTTTAACAGTTTAAAACATTTGTTATAACATACACATATATTTTTTGATACATAATTGATAACAGCAGTGTCTTCATTGCTTAACAACCATATAAACTTTTGAGAAGAATTTAATAATCTAAAGTTTAAAGAATGTCTAAATAGCTGCTTTCTTTCATTCACTAAAGATTCATATTCTATGAGGTAATGATATTTATTTTTTACTGAATTATTCTTACAAAATCTACATTATTTTAAATTACAATCTATTTTCTTGTAAATATGAAAAATGAATAAAAAATAAATTGAAGGCTGTCTCAGGGTCCTTATATAAGTTATAAGTGTTCAACTTATAAATGAACACTTTTGTTTAAGATGTTTTTTTTCAGCGGAAGTGAATGTCATAAAAAATACGTGATTTAATGATGTGAAACTGTCATTTAGAACGTATGCATTTAAAAATAATATCCAATTTCACGCAGTTCTTTTTGAATTACATTTTGAATAAGGTGTACACCATTTTCTAATTTTAAACCTATATGTTGCTGTTGCCGTGGAGTTTTACCTTAAACCAAATAATTGCACTAAATGCATATCATAGTTGTTTAAGTTATATATTTTTCTGTCTTTTCTTTTGAGAAACTTATGAAACTTGTGTTTTATAGCGGAGGAAGTCACAAAAATGCCTGCAGTTAATGTTTTGAACTAGAAGCTTTCGTAAATTTAGTCATTTTCATAGTTGAATATCATGGTAATTTTCGCTAAAATCTTGAAAATCGACAAATTAAAAAATGCATATTACACTTTTCTACGTTCAGGCATGGACATATCGGATTACTATAACCTTTAACTATATTTTAAAAGCATTTGTGTTAAAATTTGTATTGCAGTTATTTTTATAATTGACGATTTTTGCTTCAATATGTCATTCTCTACCCATTTTCAAAAATGCGGATGCAGCAACATTAGGCAGCACATACTAGTGCATGTCATAACGTTTCATATCGAAGGAATCATTAGACTTGACATTACAATCAACATATTCGGCGAGAATTTCAAGATAGTTGATTCAGTTACACAATAAAAGTGTTCAAATATAAGTTGAACACCTCTCGTATAAAGACCTTGAGGCTGTGTAGCAGTCTACTGAAAAAAGAAACTACTTCACTGCGCATGTCCGGTTTCAGTCAAACAAGCTGTCTTAAAGAAAAGCAGTGAATAGAATCTTCGCAAGGTTTTGGGATAAAAGTCGTACCGATGTGTAAAGGTTTACCACCACTAATTACATGTAAACCTCGACTTGGTAGCGTTCAGCTAGTATCAATTTAGATTTTAGCGATATTTGTAGCATTATTGAGCTCGTATTCGCTACTATAATCAATTATAGTACCACCAATTTTGAAGAATTTGCCTAAAAAAATCAATTTTGGCACCAAAATCGACATAATTCTCTTACAGGTTTACCACCACTAATTACATGTAAATACTCGAATGCAGTTCCAATAATAAAAGTAATTCCTCATTTTTTTTATGGGAATGGGTATTATAAGTAGGGGAAAACTGCCCATTTCTATTCAATTTTGTGGTTGTATGTATAAGAAGCGTATTAATAGGTTTTACTGGATCTTTGATGAACATTTTCGAAATTTCGACTCTATGCTCACACTTTGTGAGCAACCTTCAATGAAAACAACTGTACCCTTGACCTGTTTAATAAACAAACAAGAACTTCCTTACGTGTCTTGCGACCCCACCTTTTCTGGTGATTTTTCAAGTGGACAATTAGATTTCTGTATGAACATTACACTGCTGCATTATCCATACTTGAGTTCAATTTGCAGCAAATCATGTTGTATGCCTGTGTGGTCATCTGAATCCGTATCGTACATTTGAATCCATATCGTACATGCTAAACAACATGGTGGGTGCCTGTCTGGTCATTTGAATCCATATCGTACATGATAAACAACATGGTGTGTGCCTGTCTGGTCATTTGAATCCATATCGTACATGATAAACAGATTGGTGTATGCCTGTCTGGTCATTTGAATCCATATCGTACATGATAAACAACATGGTGTATGCCTGTCTGGACACTGGAACCCATATTGCATATGATAAACAACATGGCGTATGCCTCTTTGGTCGTATACGATAAACACCATGTTATATGCCTATTTGGTCGTATATGATAAACACCATGTTGTATGCCTGTCTGGTCGTATACGATAAACACCATGTTGTATGCCTGTCTGGTCGTGTACGATAAACACAATGTTGTATGCCTATTTGGTCGCATATGATAAACACCATGTTGTATGCCTGTCTGGTCGTATACGATAAACACAATGTTGTATGCCTATTTGGACGTATATGATCAAGAACATGGTGTATGCCTGTCTGGCCATTTGAATCCATAACATGGTGTATGCCTGTCTGGTCACTTGAATCCATAACATGGTGTATGCCTGTCTGGTCATTCGAATCCATATTGTACATGATACACAACATGATGCATGCCTGTCTGGTCATTTGAATCCATATTGTACATGATAAACAAAATGGTGTGTGCCTGTCTGGTCATTTGAATCCATATCGTACGTGATAAACAAAATGGTGTATGCCTGTCTGGTCATTTGAATCCATATTGTACATGATAAACAACATGGTGTGTGCCTGTCTGGTCATTTGAATCCATATCGTACGTGATAAACAACGTGATGTATGCATGTCTGGTCATTTGAATCTATATCGTACATGATAACAACATGGTGTGTGCCTGTCTGGTCATTTTAATCCATATTGTACATGATAAACAACATTGTGTTCCTGTCTGGTCATTTGAATCCATATTGTACATGATAAACAACATGGTGTGTGCCTGTCTGGTCATTTGAATCCATATTGTACATGATAAACAACATGGTGTATGTCTGTCTGGTCATTTGAATCCATATCGTACATTATCAACAACATGGTGTATGCCTGTCTGGTCATTTGAATTCATATCGTATATGATAAACAACATGTTGTATGCCTGTCTGGTCATTTGAACCCATATTGTATATGATAAACAACATGGTATATGTCTGTCTGGTCATTTGAATCCATATCGTACATGATAAACAACATGGTGTGTGCCTGTCTGGTCATTTGAATCCATATCGTACATGATACACAACATGGTGTATTCCTGTCTGGTCATTTGAATCCATATCGTACATGATAAACAACATGGTGTGTGCCTGTCTGGTCATTTGAAACCATATCGTACATGATAAACATCATGGTGTATGCCTGTCTGGACACTGGAACCCATATTGCATATGATAAACAACATGGTGTGTGCCTGTCTGGTCATTTGAATCCATATCGTACATGATAAACAACATGGTGTGTGCCTGTCTGGTCATTTGGATCCATATCGTACATGATAAACAACATGGTGTGTGCCTGTCTGGTCATTTGAATCCATATCGTACATGATAAACAACATGGTGTATGCCTGTCTGGTCATTTGAATCCATATCGTACATGATAAACAACATGGTGTGTGCCTGTCTGGACACTGGAACACATATTGCATATGATAAACAACGTGGTGTGTGCCTGTCTGGTCATTTGAATCCACATCGTACACCATGTTGTTTATCGTATACGACCAGACAGGCATACAACATGGTGTTTATCATATGCGACCAAATAGGCATACAACATGGTGTTTATCGTACACGACCAGACAGGCATACAACATGGTGTTTATCGTATACGACCAGACAGGCATACAACATGGTGTTTATCATATACGTCCAAATAGGCATACAGCATGGTGTTTATCGTATACGACCAGACAGGCATACAACATGGTGTTTATCATATACGACCAAATAGGCATACAGCATGGTGTTTATCGTATACAACCAGACAGGCATACAACATGGTATTTATCATATACGACGAGACAGGCATACACCATGTTGTTTATCATATGCAATATGGGTTCCAGTGTCCAGACAGGCATACACCATGTTGTTTATCATGTACGATATGGATTCAAATGACCAGACAGGCACACACCATGTTGTTTATCATGTACGATATGGATCCAAATGACCAGACAAGCATACACCATGTTGTTTATCATGTACGATATGAATTCAAATGTACGATACGGATTCATATGACCACACAGGCATACAACATGTTGTTTTACAAGTACGATATGGAATGGAATGATCAGACAAGCATACACCATGTTTTTTATCATATACGATATGGATTCAAATGAGCAGACAGGCATATACCATTTTGTTTATCATATACGACATGGATTCAAATGACCAGACAGGCGTATACCATTTTGTTTATCATATACGACATGGATTCAAATGACCAGACAGGTATACAACATGTTGTTTATCATATACGATATGTATTCAAATGACCAGACAGGCATACACCATGTTGTTGATAATGTACGATATGGATTCAAATGACCAGACAGACATACACCATGTTGTTTATCATATACAATATGGGTTCAAATGACCAGACAGGCATACAACATGTTGTTTATCTTATACAATATGAATTCAAATGACCAGACAGTCATACACCATGTTGTTTATCATGTACGATGTGGATTCAAATGACCAGACAGGCACACACCATGTTGTTTATCATGTACGATATGGATTCAAATGACCAGACAGGCACACACCACGATGTTTATCATATGCAATATGGGTTCCAGTGTCCAGACAGGCACACACCATGTTGTTTATCATGTACGATATGGATTCAAATGACCAGACAGGCATACACCATGTTGTTTATCATGTACGATATGGATTCAAATGACCAGACAGGCACACACCATGTTGTTTATCATGTACGATATGGATTCAAATGACCAGACAGGCACATACCATGTTGTTTATCATGTACGATATGGATTCAAATGACCAGACAGGCACACACCATGTTGTTTATCATATGCAATATGAATTCAAATGACCAGACAGGCATACACCATGTTGTTGATAATGTACGATATGGATTCAAATGACCGGACAGGCATACAACATGTTGTTTATAATGTACGATATGGATTCAAATGACCGGACAGGCATACAACATGTTGTTGATAATGTACGATATGGATTCAAATGACCAGACAGGCATTCACCATATCGTTTATCATGTACAAAAAGGATTCGAATGACCAGACAGGCATGCATCATGTTGTTTATCATGTACAATATGGATTCGAATGACCATATTGGCATACACCATGTGATGGATTCAAGTGACCAGACAGACATACACCATGTTATGGATTCAAATGGCCAGACAGGCATACACCATGTTCTTTATCATATACGTCCAAATAGGCATACAACATTGTGTTTATCGTATACGACCAGACAGGCATACAACATGGTGTTTATCATATGCGACCAAATAGGCATACAACATTGTGTTTATCGTACACGACCAGACAGGCATACAACATGGTGTTTATCGTATACGACCAGACAGGCATACAACGTTTATCATATACGTCCAAATAGTCATACAGCATGGTGTTTATCGTATACGACCAGACAGGCATACAACATGGTGTTTATCATATACGACCAAATAGGCATACAGCATGGTGTTTATCGTATACGACCAGACAGGCATACAACATGGTATTTATCATATACGACGAGACAGGCATACACCATGTTGTTTATCATATGCAATATGGATTCCAGTGTCCAGACAGGCACACACCATGTTGTTTATCATGTACGATATGGATTCAAATGACCAGACAGGCATACACCATGTTGTTTATCATGTACGATATGGATTCAAATGACCAGACAGGCACACACCATGTTGTTTATCATGTACGATATGGATTCAAATGACCAGACAGGCACATACCATGTTGTTTATCATGTACGATATGGATTCAAATGACCAGACAGGCACACACCATGATGTTTATCATATGCAATATGAATTCAAATGACCAGACAGGCATACACCATGTTGTTGATAATGTACGATATGGATTCAAATGACCGGATAGGCATACAACATGTTGTTTATAATGTACGATATGGATTCAAATGACCGGACAGGCATACAACATGTTGTTGATAATGTACGATATGGATTCAAATGACCAGACAGGCATTCACCATATCGTTTATCATGTACAAAAAGTATTCGAATGACCAGACAGGCATGCATCATGTTGTTTATCATGTACAATATGGATTCGAATGACCATATTGGCATACACCATGTGATGGATTCAAGTGACCAGACAGACATACACCATGTTATGGATTCAAATGGCCAGACAGGCATACACCATGTTCTTTATCATATACGTCCAAATAGGCATACAACATTGTGTTTATCGTATACGACCAGACAGGCATACAACATGGTGTTTATCATATGCGACCAAATAGGCATACAACATTGTGTTTATCGTACACGACCAGACAGGCATACAACATGGTGTTTATCGTATACGACCAGACAGGCATACAACATGGTGTTTATCATATACGTCCAAATAGTCATACAGCATGGTGTTTATCGTATACGACCAGACAGGCATACAACATGGTGTTTATCATATACGACCAAATAGGCATACAGCATGGTGTTTATCGTATACGACCAGACAGGCATACAACATGGTATTTATCATATACGACGAGACAGGCATACACCATGTTGTTTATCATATGCAATATGGGTTCCAGTGTCCAGACAGGCATACACCATGTTGTTTATCATGTACGATATGGATTCAAATGACCAGACAGGCACACACCATGTTGTTTATCATGTACGATATGGATTCAAATGACCAGACAAGCATACACCATGTTGTTAATCATGTACGATATGAATTCAAATGTACGATACGGATTCAGATGACCACACAGGCATACAACATGTTGTTTTACAAGTACGATATGGAATGGAATGATCAGACAAGCATACACCATGTTTTTTATCATATACGATATGGATTCAAATGAGCAGACAGGCATATACCATTTTTTTTATCATATACGACATGGATTCAAATGACCAGACAGGCGTATACCATTTTGTTTATCATATACGACATGGATTCAAATGACCAGACAGGTATACAACATGTTGTTTATCATATACGATATGGATTCAAATGACCAGACAGGCATACACCATGTTGTTGATAATGTACGATATGGATTCAAATGACCAGACAGACATACACCATGTTGTTTATCATATACAATATGGGTTCAAATGACCAGACAGGCATACAACATGTTGTTTATCATATACAATATGAATTCAAATGACCAGACAGTCATACACCATGTTGTTTATCATGTACGATGTGGATTCAAATGACCAGACAGGCACACACCACGTTGTTTATCATATGCAATATGGGTTCCAGTGTCCAGACAGGCACACATCATGTTGTTTATCATGTACGATATGGATTCAAATGACCAGACAGGCATACACCATGTTGTTTATCGTAAACAACATTGTGTTCCTGTCTGGTCATTTGAATCCATATTGTACACGATTAACAACATGGTGTGTGCCTGTCTGGTCATTTGAATCCATATTGTACATGATAAACAACATGGTGTATGTCTGTCTGGTCATTTGAATCCATATCGTACATTATCAACAACATGGTGTATGCCTGTC
>JAWPHD010013413.1:0-68448 GCA_037043455.1 Cyrtodaria siliqua | reverse complement strand
CCTTCTGGCAGGGGGTACCAACAGGAGTGTTTTTAACATTTTAATGTTGCGAAAAGTTGGCACAGAAGCAATACTTGGCGTCATTATGAAACTTGTCCGATGATGTGTTTTACAATTATTGTCATTTATCACATAACTTATGGTGTGGGAGTAGAATAACACCATTCTATATTTTCGATATACCACTAGTTATATAAGTATGCAAATAAGCCCAGTATGCGTTGTCAAAAAAAATCGAAAATTGATCCAATTCAATTCAATTATGTCGGTTTCGCGTGTTATAGCGACAGGCAAAATGCAATAAAAGTCGATATGTGAGTTATGTGATAAATAGAATCTAACATTTGTTCTCATTTATTATTGAATTTATTAAACTCATTAGCAAAAATGATATAATGCTCGGTAAGAGCCTCGCATTATATAATTTTGCCAACTCGTTTAATAAATTCAATAATGAATGAGTACTCATTTAAGATCCTCTATCTATATTTGCTTAAGTTAAATGACTTAATAATATACATAATTATTTGTGTAATTTAGCGTCCGAAGAACTAATTTGAACATCCTGAAATTCTTGATTTTTATTAGTGCTGAAAATTTACCAAACTTCTTAAAAGGGACGAAACAATGTTAGACTCAGTGTTATACATAATATGTAGTTGTCTCCCTTTGAAACTATGTTCTTTGGCAAGTGCTGTTTGTGCGTCGTTTGCTGTTCATAAAGGTCGAGTATAATTAAAAACCCTGTCTTAAGTTCCCAAGAATTAAACAACCCCACCTAAGTATAGGTGCGCACGCAATCCCGCGTGAAGATGTTTACAAATTAGGTACACTGCATATGAGTCTGCAGTTAATTTAATGGTAAATATTTACTTTTTGTAGCAGTTTTTCTTGTTTTTGTTTTGCGATTAACCACCTGTGCAATTCAAATAAAGAATACTGCGAGAATCCCATAAATATTAATAGTCGTTTTTTTTAAATAGAAAGACGGCTATTGCTTCGCGATGACTATTGCTTTTTTGCCATTATTACCATTACTGAATATTGACTAAAAAGAAGCAAGATGTTTTGACGGAATTTAATAGCGGTACAAAAAAGAAACGGCTTTGTGGGTGTGTACTCAAAGCCCACACTAAAACAATTTGTAAATAATTGCGGTCCCGCCATGTTTACAAACAATAAATAAAACTTAGTTCTTACTGGATACTTATTTATGTCTATGCTCATGTTTTCATGTACGAGGGCCGTTCAAATATAACATGGACAGTTTTAATATTAAAGTTGTTACACTTTTATAAATCAAGTAAATTAATTCATATGGTAATAAAGGCTTACATTTTCACTTTCATATCAGTAAATATTGTAAAATTATTTGAAACAGATTTCAAGAAATACAAGTTTTTACAACCCCACTCACTGTAGCCCCCAAGGAGCATGTCATTTGTGTGCTATGACGTTGCCGTGAAAACAAACAATATACTAACGTTATAAATGATTGAAAATGCTATAAATAACAAACGTAAGTGTTATTTAATTAGTTTATTTTATTATTTATGGTTTGCATTAAATAAATATTTTACAGAATAGTCATGTTTTATAAGTATATCACAGCTTCGGAAAGAGATCATACGAATTCGATCAATTTAGCATAATTATTCAAAGAATTTAGAAAACAAATAGCATAGCTATTTCAAAAGGCATGTTTATTGAAAATATAGCGGTATTTTTAATTCATTAACATATATATTTTTAAGGAAATATGTAAGATTTTTAAGTATTTCATTTTTGTTTTAACTTCTTTGTTTTATTAAAAATTTGTATTATTTAATATTTTATTAACATTTTAGTGCTCTGTGATTTTTTCTGACATCGTCAATTTCAACTTAAAAGGAAGGAAATGTTCGTCTACTTATTTATATTTATCATAGTTCTCCTTGTTCAATATTTATAAAATTTCATAATAGCAATTTCGAAATACCAGTGACAAGGCAACTTTAGTTTTGTGTATTTTTGCCGACGATGTTCCTTTTCATTTTGCCATTCCCAAAATGCAGTTATAAAAAAAAGACGTCACATTTTGGACTGCTCCGTAGATGGGTTTCTCGCCCTATCATATCATTCATTGTAAGTAACTAGACATAGTATCAATTTTTTGTTTAAAACATTTCTAATGAGTTGGATTACAACATCTATGAATATTAATTGAATTGAATTGGGGTTTTAAGGCGCATCAACACATGAAAAGGTTATATGGCGCCTAAAAGGCATGAACATGCCAGGCTCATCTTCCATGTACATCGAGATAAAATATGTAAAATGGGCCTAGAACCTTCTCACCCTGAACTGCAGAGTTGCTGCAAATTCTATCGTAGAAACTCCATTTACGCTGGAGCCACGTTATTGTTTTTCTGGCACTGCTCTTTTGATGCGAGTGAGATAGCACCTGAAACAATGCAGGGATCATGATGAAGACCTTTAATGAACATGAACAAAAAATGATAAAATGAACATGAATTTGGGGGGGATTCTACCCCTCTGCCTACCCCTCCAAAGGGATCTGCAGTGGCCGTATTCTTTGCCCCATGACCAATTGGGGCTATTAAAGGTTTACGTCAATAAATGAGTGCGATATTGAAAAAGTCCACGTATTGTTTGAACAGCCCTCGTATACATTTTTCTGAAGAAAAATCAGGAGAAGAATTCTATAAGCAGTTTGCTTTCATTCTAATTCTTTAATATAATTGTACAATGTATATATGAAATGTTGTAAACCATTGAAAAAATAAAATATGTTTAAACCAAGAAAAATCAGACAGTTATTTGCTTATGCTCAATATTAGCTTTTCTTTCCATGCTTACGGAAAAGTGTCCCTTTAAACAGAGTCAAAAGTTATATTTCGGAAATGAAACATGAAGCTGTTTCAAATATCTGGTAAAACAGTGGCTGAGAGGAAATACGGTACCCATGCTAGTCATGCTAGTCAGCTGGGCGAACATATTCCATGACTGTTTTCGTTCGGTAGATATGAACTCTTCAGAAGGTATTCGTTGCTTACAATTAAAGAAGCAGTAAGCAATGACTGATTTGTGATTAGAAAATCACATTGCATCCTTTTCAAGTTAAAGGACAAAATACTGGATCAATAATCAATTAGTGCGTGATTTTCTTGGTATATTTAAACCTAAACTTTACATCATATACTTGTTATTTATAAAATTATATAAAAACAAAATTTAATTATTCTATACTGAACAAAAAAAGTTTAGCATGACATGTTAGGGACATAGATAAACATATGAACATTGATATAATTGTTTGAAGATATTAGAAATGCTAGGTTACAGGATGTGATTTCCATAATTGTTTGTTATTTTATTATTTGCTAAACAAAGTTTCAGAATTACCTCCCATATATTAAAAACAACTGATTTCACTATACAAACATATTGCTTTGAACAAATTTAAGGTTTGGCATTGGCAAGAATTGCCCATTCATTCATTGTTTAAAACCCACTGAAATATGTTCAAAAACAATTGTTATTCTCGAACGAAAACCTTCCAAATTCCATAATTTTAAAATTACCTCCATTTTCATTAAAATGAGAACGATTTTCGATAATCTATCAAAGTTTGTTCCCATCATATTTGCTTTATTTTTATTACCGACTTTGTTTACAGATGACTTTGTAGTATTGTTATTGGTCATATCTATGTCACTTTATCACTGACCCCGAACATACACGGCTTTGTATCTCGTCTAACGAAATGCCATGCATTTTGTGCTAAATTTATTTTACTCAGTATATTTAGTGAGACAGTCTGGTGTCTATGGTTTTATATCCTACCGTAGACTTATTCGAAAAGTAGGTAGAGTATGCCAAATGATCCATTCCGCTATTTTAGTACGGTTTCTGAACACATAACACAAACCATCTATTGTAGGTACAGATTATAAAACGATAAGATCTATGATTCTCATATGCTAACAATTAAAGGAGCAATTGTTTCCACTGACATTTAAGCCTTCTTCTGAAATATCCATTACGCGGTCCCATCTTAATTCCATTAAGTGAAAGGAAAGCTTATATTAGCAGGATTTTATAACAGATATTTCGACAATAAAACATGTTTAAACAGATTTTTCGCTGAAAAAATGCGATAGCCTGTTTAAAATTACCTATTAAATGTTTTAATTTCACAATATGCAAACTTTTAAGCCAAAATTAAGGTTTGATTAGTTCTTCGGACGCTGAATTTCCACACCCGCTTTAGCCAGATATATGCAGATATAAACATTGGTGAGTGCCGTTGTACCTCTACCAAATGTATTACAAACACTAGAAGGAAAACATTTAAGCAAAAAAATAATAATTCATTTACAATTACCGTAATATGAAATGATAGTTAACACCATTTTGAAGAAAAATACTGTAAAATTCAACTTCAATCAATAACAATCCATTAAACAGTTTTTTCCAACATTTACCATAATAACTGATGACGTAAAATGATAAAGCCATGTGCAAGTAGTCAATCATTTTGTCTACCATTTCTCTACATTTTCACTTGTTTTTAAAGTCTTTACCACAAAACCAGTGAAATAAACTGTTCAGACAAATATTTGAATGTGATCTTTTGTTTTAAAGAGACAAGTGACAATTTTGATTTTCGTAGAATTCGAGGTGTCCCATTAGTTGTTCTAAATTTACTTGCATATTTGCAAATCATAACTAAAATTTAAGTTTAATTTAAAAATGCATAATTAATAATTAATTGAACGGAGCAGAGAAAATTGTTATTGCACATTACTTATTGTGGATTACATTGCACCAAAATATATTTATCCATAATTATGGAAGAATAACGACCATGCTTTATAAATACTTCAAGATTGCAGTGTGTTCTTTCAATGGTTAGATAATGAAATGTTTGTTTAACAGCTCATTTATGCAATATTATATAATGCAATACTAAGGTCAATGCATAAAGAGCTGTTTCAAATCGAAGGGAGTAAATACAGAGGCGTGCATGGTTCAGCGGTAGAGTGTTGGACTCCAGTGTTTGATTCTCGGCATGGCCATCTTATTTATCCTTGAGCAAGATAATTAATCCACAGTTCATAGTAACCCAGAAAGACATCACGAGTGATTAATATAAGTTACAAGAATTTGTTGCACAATCGATGTTAAAAAAATATGTTTGAACTAGAAACATAGCAAGTTTAATTGAATTGGGGTTTTAAGGCGCACCAACACATGAAAGGTTTTATGGCGCCTAACAGGAATGAACATTCCAGGCTCATCCTCCATGTACATAGAGGATCTTACATGAGTGCTCATTCATTAATGAATTTATTAAACGAGTTGGCAAAATGATATAATGCGAGGTTCTTGCCGAGATAAACTCAATAATGAACGAGAACGAATGTTAGATTCTATTTATCACATAACTCACATATCGACTTTTTATTGCATTTTGCCTGTCGCTTTAACACGCGAATTTGACATAAACCGTGGGAATTGGATCACAGTCATTATCGATTTTTTTTGACAGCACATACTGGGCTTATTTGCATACTTATATAACTAGTGGTATATCGAAAATATAGAATGGTGTTATTCAACTCCCACACCATAAGTTATGTCATAAATCGAGATAAGATATGGAGAATGTGCCTAGAACCTTCTCACCTGCAGAACTGCAGAGTTGTTGCAAAATTCTATTGTAGACACTCCATTTACGCTGGAGCAACGTTTATTGTTTTTCTGCCACTGCTCTAGTGATTTGAGCGAGATGGCACCTGAAACGATGCAGGGGTCATGATGAAGACCTTTAATGAGCATTAACAAAAAATTATAAAATGAAGATGAATTTGGGGGTCGAGGGTGTGGTTCTACCCCTCTGCCTACCCCTCCAACGGGATCTGCAGTGGCCCTATTCTTTGCCCCAGAGTGCAAAGAATAGGGGCATAAGTGCAAGAAAATAGAGTGTACCACAATGAAGCACCTTATGTCTAGGGGCTGTGGGATTACGTTCAACTCATAGTTTTTTCATTATTTTTCTCATTATGTGCATGATAATCATATTTGTAATATTTTGATGACAAAAAAGAATTCGGTTTACTACACATAAATGCAACTGTGTTTTTGCATATAGGCAGGTAGTCCATCCATCCATCCAGGGTCTGTTTGTTTCTTTGAATAGTGAACCACAGTTGATTTGTTTTTGTGGTAATGGCTACCCCATTTTTCCAGGGTAGAACCAGTACTGTATACCTCCCACCTTACGTAAGAATCAACACTAACTTCTCATTTGACAAGTTGAGTTCCCAGTGGGATTCGAATCTGCAGAGGTGAGAAGTGCACCGTCTGTACTTTCACGGCCACGAAGGTGCTTCCCTCCCCGGGTAATCCGTTTGCAAATTATTTTGCAGGTTAATCTAATACCTCATTGCAGCTAGACAAAGTAGACTGGTACACGGTATGCAATTTAGCCTACTGGTCCCCGAAATCACAACCATGACTTTAAGGTTAATCGGCAGGTGGCAGCTATGACCTACATAGGAAGCCAGGATCAAACCTACTCTTACCATCAAATTAATTCTTTAGCTCTTTTTCTTTTACATGCCTAGAGATAAGATTCCAGTATGTGATAGTGCACAATTAAGAGTTGATTTGTTTGTTTGTTTGTATGGTGTTTTACCTCATTTTCAACACATGTAAGTGTAATAGGACTCAGTTGGTGGGTATGTAAATAGATAGGTTTATAAGTGCGTTACTACTGTCTCGCCGCAGAGCTAGCTTTTATGGCGATATTGGTAGAGCGTCCGCTTCACATGCAAGGGGTTCCGAGTGAATGTGAGGTGCAGTGTGGGGTGGGACTGCAGGGAAGTGGGGTGCAAAATTGTCCTCATCATTATAATTAGCACACACACAATGATACATTATATATCAGCAACTAAAGCAAAACAAACAACATAGAAAAACAATCAGGGAAAGTTAAAATTTATTGCAAACAATGGACAAATTGATCTAAAGCAGATCATTTAAAGGGAAAACAAGCAATCAAAAAAGTCATCAAAGGGAGGTAATACAGTTAAGGTGATCAATTCAACATACCATAAGTAAGGTGATGAAGTGCAATGCAAATCGCGAGGGAAAAACTCACTTCAAAACGAAATGTTAATATTTAAAACAAGAACTTAATGCAATAAAAAAGCATCAAACATTATGTTTCCGAAAACGTGATGCTGACACAAAAAATATATCAAATTTACTTGAGGGTTTACACTTCAAAATAATTAAGCATGAGCAATTTCAGCAAATATTTCACTTATTCTTTGCCAACGCCATAAACAATACGTTTTTATTTCCTGAACTAAAAACTCACCACAATAATCAGTCAACGGTTACCGTAGAAACCCATTTTTTATCAGCCTGATGATTTCGGTACTTCATCATATAAAAAAAAAAACACTTTGAAGGAAAAGAAAGCACATTCAAATGTTCAGTTAATTACTGCATATATTTGATTTACAGACAATCGAAATTTTGGTGAAAACTGTATTTCTTGTCTCAAAACAGAGTTTTATGAAGACCTGAATGATTTAACCTTTGATCAAACTTCCATCCATTAAAGCATGCACAATTTTTTTTACTGTTATTGCAATGTAAGGTTGTAAGCAAAAGTGTTTGGGTCACATGTTAGTGTATTAGGAACACACTACTTACTTTGGGTTTCTCAATGTTTAACACTGAGGGGTCTGTGCTGTCTTGTCCCGACCCTCCGCTCCCAGGGCGAGACTGTGCGTGATGAAGCAAGTGAGTAAAATATCCGAACATCAAGCTTTAGGCATGCATAGTTATAGGCTGACAAACAGGGTTCAGGTGCATTATATTATAACAGATAACCATGCTAGATTTTCTGGATCGGTATGTGAATGGTTTTAACCCTTAACATAAAATAGCCTTTGCGTCCATTGTAAACCCAGATCAGCCTGCGAGTAACCCGCTGATCAGGGTTTACAATGCCCGGCTGATCAGTCATTTTCCAAAAAACACCCCTTTGTCACATAAATGGAATGGTCTTAATTCAAAGACAGAACAGTCCATTATATATATGTAGCGGGTTACAGATTAGGGTCTGAGAATTGTCTTTTACGGCAACATGGTAGCAGAGCTGTAAAACATAACAGACAGACCTGGTGACCCCAAACTGTTTAAATCTTAGCATAGTTATCTCAATTCTAATGCTTTTCAATTTAAATGTGAGACATAAAAAACAAAATTATACTTTAAACACACTGGTAATAATTACACGGCCTTGTTTTTTTCTCTGAAAACCTAATTAATATATGGGTGCCGTCATTTTTGACGACGTCAATGGGTTTGTTACAAAGTTAAGTGACATCAGGTACTTTTTAGATGGTAAATAGTTTTACGTTGAAAAATTTGAGATGTCAGCCAATGGAGTAACACATTGAATTTTATTTGATTTAGAATCTCTAATTTGTGCATTCCAGTACGTAAGTATGAAATTTAAAATCTTTTGGGAAATTTCAACCTCAGTTTTATTCTGTTGATTCTTATATTTTTGTATATTTTTTACCCTTTGTGTTTCCCAAAACCTTTTTTCATTACAGTTATTCAGAAGGACACATACTACATGGCCCAGCATTTGATAGGAAGTTAAACCTCTAAGACTGAATTACTTGAGTTTTCTTATATCCCAAAACCTGTGTGACGCCCCCTCTGCTTTGTTCATTATTAGTAAATTTGCATTAATTATTACACAACTATGATTAATCATTATGTTCTGTTATTCTAGCGCTGACATGAAACAAGCTTCTAATATAATATTTTTGTTCATAAGCCTCATTTGTCAGAGTGATGGTAAAATAATAGCATAACAATTTGTTAAATTGAAAAAAAAATATAAGTGTGATAAATGCACTTTGTCCAGGCAATATGATAAACTACGTACAAACAACAGGTCTTTTACTATTAACATCACTCTTAACCATTTTGTAAGAGTGACGGCTGGAATTTGTCCAAACAATTTGTCTTTTACCAGGTTTACTATTAAATTGTAACCATTTTGTAAAGAGTGACGACTGGAATTTGTCCAAACAATTTGTCTTTTACCAGGTTTACTATTAATTGTAACCATTTTGTTAGAGTGACGGCTGGAATTTGTCCAAGCAATTTGTCTTTTACCAGGTTTACTATTAAACTGTAACCATATTATAAGTGTGATGGCTGGAATTTGTCCAAGCAATCAGTCTTTTACTATCAAATCATAACCATTTCATCAGTGTGATGGCTGGCATTGTTCAAGCAATATTATGCCTTTTCTACTTACATGTGTTACTGTTAATTAAAGCAATTGTACAAGTGGGTAAATGTCACTTGTCCAAGCAACGTGCATATTCTGCTTACACATGTTATTCTTAATCAGAACAATTTTAACAATGTGACAACTGGAACATGTTCTAGTGGTACACATTCCAATCATAAGAATTTGTACACATTCCAATCATAAGAATTTGATGGTGTGATGGTCAAAATTTATAAAAAAAAACAACGTGTTTAACAATGTTTCAAGTTATCTAAATTGGGAAGTTTAACTAAAACAGCTTTCTGTCATCTTTTACAACCAATAAATGAAGAGTGCTGAAGAAATAAAAAATAATAATAACTAAAAAAAATAATATGATCCATGCTACAGAAAAGAAACATTAACTTAACCTTTAGTTTTCCACATTGTGAATTTCTTCATTTTAATGATGTTTAATTACTCAGCAAATTCAGCAAATTCAGGGGCTGGCGTGGCGCAGTCGGTAGCGCGGCAGATTTGTAACCGGAGGCCCCGGGTTCAATCCTCCGTGGTGCCACTGAGTTCCGTTGGTGTGTTCTTAGGCAAGACACTTTTCCTTAGCCTCGTCCGTCGGATGGGGACGTAAACCGGGTGGTCCCGTGTATCGGTCTATCCTCCGAGCACGTTAAAGAACCATAGGAATCTATTCGATTATAAGAGTAGGGCAGGTTCCCGGATCCTATGTATCCTTCCCCTCTCTCTGGGGCGGCTCTAAATAACCTGTATTGTCTTGATGAGCCGTTAAACAACATTCAATTCAATTCAATTACTCAGCAAATTCACAATGATACAAACATAGCATAAATCAATACCAAAATAATCCTAAGATTCATGGAAAAATTATATATAACAGTATAACAACATTGGTTATATACATCAATATAATAGGTTACATATAACGAATTAACAGCAATATATTTAACAATATAACAGCATTATACATATAACAGTATAACAGCATTGGTTATATATAACAGTACAACACTACTGATCGTATACAACAGCATTGGTTATACATATTTATATAACAGCATTAGTTACACATATTTATATAACAGCACCGGTTATACATATTTATATAACAGCATGGGCTATACATATTTATATAACAGCATTGGTTATACATATTTATATAACAGCATTGGTTATACATATTTATATAACAGCATTGGTTATACATATTTATATAACAGCATTGGTTATACATATTTATATAACAGCATTGGTTATATATATCAGCAGGGGATATCAGGGTTCAAATTTAACACTTATTTACTTGCTAAATACAAATAGAGTTTTGCAGATTGCAAGTAGAAAATATCAGCCAGGGATGTAAAATATCACTCGACCGCTCGCCATGGCGACTAAAACATCACGGAGTCAAAAATCCTAAATACTAGACCGATCAGTAGATTAGTTTTTTGTGGTGAAGAAAAAAATATTGATATTTTCAGTTTCAAAACAAGCGCGTGTTGGTAACTAGGTTAACAGACCGTATTATCGTAATGTTAACATCGAAAGTTTACTGAATACACTTCACGTAAACCAATCTGGCAGGTGCGCATGAAATTTGGATTACTCGGATATTTATGTTTACGTCATATATGAGTCAGCGTGTGAAATATTTATGTCTACACCGTTGATTTTTCCGTAAAAATGTAAAAAAACAAGAGGTCAATGACCTTGAAGCTCTACTGATAGATTTTTGATAGCTAGGTCAACATTCCTGTGAAGTTTCATGAAAATCCATCAAGTAGTTTCATAGGAGTAGTCGCTACAAGTTTTCATTATATAACTCTATGTAAACAAAGATGGCCGCTGGTGGCCATGTTTAATGTCAAATCAAAATAATTTTTGACAAGGATCAACATCATGTCATACTGATCATTTTAGAAAAAGTCCCATATCAATATCACTTATAGTTTTCAAGAAGTAGTCGCTACAAACTTGAATTTTGAAAATCTATTTTCAGCCATGGCGGCCATCTTGTATTTCCGGCCGACCTGAAATTTTGCTAGGATCAATAAGACATCATGAGCAACATTCCTGTAAAGTTTCATGAAAATCCGTCGAGTAGTTACAGAGGAGTAGTCGTTACAAGTTTTTACTAGATAACTCTATGTAAACAAAGATGGCCACTGACAGCCATGTATAACATCGAATCAAAGCGATTTTCGACAAGGACCAACATCATGACATGCTGATCATTTTAGAAAAAGTCCCATATCAATATCACTTATAATTTTCAAGAAGTAGTCGCCATAAACTTGTTTTTTGAAAATCTATTTTTAGCCGTGGCAGCCATCTTGAATTTCCGGCCAACCTGAAGTTTTGCTAGGATCAATTAGACATCAAGAGCAACATTCATGTGAAGTTTCATGAAAATCCGTCAAGTAGTTTCAGAGGACTAGTCGCTAAAAGTTTTCATAATATAACTCTATGTAAACAAAGATGGCCGCTGGTGGCTATGATTAATGTCAAATCAAAATAATTTTTGACAAGGATGTCATACTGATAATTTTAGGAAAAGTCCCATATTTATATCACTTAGAGTTTTCAAGAAGTAGTCGCTACAAACTTGTTTTTTAAAAATCTATTTTTAGATTTGGTGGCCATCTTGGATTTCACATCAACATGAATTTTTGCTAGAATCAACTAGACTTCATGGGCAACATTTCTGTAAAGTTTCATGAAAATCCATTCAGTAGTTTCAGAGGAGTAGTCGCTACAAAAAAAAAGTTTACGGACGGACAGACGGACGGACAGACAGACGACGGACGCCGCACCACGGCATAAGCTCTGCTGATATCTGATCAGAAGAGCTAACAAGGTGACTCGTTCGACTCTCAACCAAAACAACGAGATATTAGATCGCTATTTTGAGGAAAAATATATCGGGCACCGATGAGACTCGTTCAAAACAAATGGTAGAAAAACGTAAGCAGCAACAAGCTGTATATGATAGAACAAATAGGCAAAGAGAGGTAACAGGGAGATTGATCAAGTCTGCCGTATGCACCATCGACAAAACGTTATATTTTTTCATTCCTTTAATAGTAAAACATAGGTGCTACTTAGTAGAATGGTAAAAAATACAGGAAATAAACAATTCAATAATTCAACTCTGCAAAACTTTCATATTTAGAATCATAAAAGCATGCAGTCTTTTATATGGACCACTAATAAAAACATATTTCAATTAAAACAGATTATTTAATGAATAAAATGGTTTTATACAGTTAGTCTACAAGTGAACAAAAGTATACACTTGTTCTGTAAACTGTTAACTGAAATATAGTTTAAAAGTAGTAAACAATACTATAAATAGTCTATATATTAACACTTTTTATATATAAATCCTTTAATATTATGAAAAAGTATAAGGTCAACTTAAAAGTTGGTAAGGTCGAGTGACTTTTTTCAACTGGTAGACTTACAGGTCAAGTAGCCCTTGAAAATAGTTTACACCCCTGTCAGCACTTGCTAACTTGTTCAGGTAATAAAAGAAACCCACTAGGTCTCAGTGCGCATTTACTCACTGAACATATTTATCTAACTTGGTTATATAGGTGGATATAATAATAAGTATAATTATACATTATTACATTCCTGCATCTAGCCGAGTGTGAAAAAGTAATTATTTACATGTATGGCAATCCTTCTAAAAAGTAAAATGAATTGATGCCTTTTTTAGCAAGTGGCAAAAAATATTAAAATCGATCCCTGAGATATAATATTACAATATATTAGCATTGGTTACATAATTATATACTAGTATATTGTATATAATGGCATAACATAATTGATTATATATAACCCTGTAACATCATGGGTTATACATAACAATATAACAACATTGGTTATGTATAACCCTATATAACAGCATTGGTAATAAATAACAATATAACAGCATGTATTGAATAATGATAATAGACAGATCAGATAGTCATATATGACATGTATAATGTGATATTGGATATGTCAGCATTTCTATACTTGGGATCGTTTTCGTCGTCGATTATACGAATATCTGCTGAATTGTCGTCGCACTGGAGGCATGGGTGGGATATTGTCCAACCTTATCTTAAACGTACTCTAGCGGAAAACATCAAAACAAAATAAGATGAACCCTCAGCATGAGGCATATATTCCTCTACCAGGTAATAATATTAATATGTAATATTTCAAAACATATTTCAGTTACGACATATTGTATACCGCACTACCAGCTCTACCACACCTACAGCTAGTTGTGTATAGCATAAAGCAACACTTGTGAACGCACACAATAATGTCTAGTTTAATTATGCCCAAGTTCA
Organism: Cyrtodaria siliqua; assembly: GCA_037043455.1. Lineage (NCBI taxonomy): Eukaryota > Metazoa > Mollusca > Bivalvia > Adapedonta > Hiatellidae > Cyrtodaria > Cyrtodaria siliqua. The sequence continues at coordinate 54,753 of JAWPHD010013413.1, read as the reverse complement.
AGAGTACACAATTCAGTGCAGTGTTTACCATCTCACGGGACATGGCATTCTCAAATGAGCAAGCCCATACCATGCATTGTTCCTATATCTTCCACATTACTTACCAGAAGAAAGATAACTTGTGTTACAATCTTTTCTGTTAAAAATGATTATCCCCCTTTAAATCACACACACATGGTGTTTGTTTCTCTCCCTTTAAAACTGCATACAACAGAGCAATACGCCACTGCAACAACAGGCTTTTGCTTTGAAATATGGTTATCAATTTTAAGCTCAATTCGCGAGAAAACAACCTGACCATAATGTTTAATTGTCCGTCTAAAACTTTATACACCGAAGTAATGCGCTTTTGCAACAAACACATACTTTCTGTGCATTAGGACTCCCTTTCAAGCTACAGTCAACAGAACACCTATGCTTTGAAACACCACAAACACTGTGCAATATAATTCACTTTCAAATTTTATTCACCAGAAAAACCCCACTTTGCAACACCACAATCCCTGTGCAATATCTCACTTTCTTATTGGATGGTTTATTCTGAGATTGTCTTGAAAACAAGTTAAATCTCATTGAGCGACCCGAGTTAGAGCCGGCGCTGCTGTGTACCCCTGACTACAATTGCATGACAGTATAATAATTACTACCTACCTGATAACAGTTTGCAATTGACATACATATATCAAATGAGTACCAACAACTGTATAATTAAGTAGAAGTTTAATTTGAATTTAAACCTACTTCCCCATTATGATAACTTAAAATTTCTCATGGACAAAATCAATTAAAAAAATATAATATGATTCAACCCTTGTCCTATATCTAACCTTAAAACATCTTTACAGCATTTATATCATTAGTATACTTTCTAAAACTAAAAATACTACCTTTTTTTAGATAAATGTAAGTACTGTAAACCTGGAAAAGTTCGCGACTACATTCTTTTGCGGAGGATCAACATAAATCATCTTCGCGGCAATAAAGATTCGTGGATGCCGACTCCCTAGGTGTAAACAATTTGTAACATATACTTGTATTTTTTATCCTTATGTTAGCTGCATACAATTATAAACTTTATCATAACGATGTTCTGAACATACAATTGGATCACTGACTAGTTATAATTACTGTATCGGTCTTCACTATAATTTGCAAGTTGCAAAACCGTTTACAGGTAAGTAAGTGTATTTTTGTAAATGAAATCAGTGCACCTATTGGATAAAGCTCAGATCCACTACTGAGGAAATAGAGTTTAATTAACATTGTTGAAGTGATACAGGAAATAATTCCCGAGTGAGAAAGATTTTTGCGATATGAAACGAGTGCATTTTCGCACGAGTTTCTATATAGCAAGAATATTTCTCACGAGTGAATTATTTTCCGTATCACGACAAAAATGTTAAATAAACTATATAATATTAATTTCCGTATCACGACAAAAATGTTAATTAAACTATATAATATATATTCTGTGATGAATTTCTTTCCAGGCGTCTTTTGACACAAGTATTCCTTCTTCTGTCACTAATTCGGTGACAGCGCGGAGTAATACCATGACGTCAATTTGTGACGTAATATTGTGACGTCTATCGTTTAGTTCATAACATTTGGCTACTATGCTATCTTGCACACTAAGCGAGATAGCACAGTAGAGGTAAGGATATTTTTTCTCAAACTGGGAAATTTCTATAATTCATCACAGAATATATAATATAAACTGATCCGTCTCACCCAAAAACAAAGTTTGCCGAACATCGCAAACATTATTAGTATGCGAAATTTTCCAGGTTTCCAGTAGTACGTATTCCTTCTAACAGCATTTTTTAAGCATTTCAGCCTATGATTGCATTAAGTACAGAACTATTATAGTGTCATCTAGCTGAAAGCCAACTTGCTAATAAAAACTATTAATAGGCTAGCATGGTACCAAACTTTTACAGTTTAACAAGAATTCGGCAGAATTAATTGTCGCCTACACTGAGCTTTGTTTGACACACACAAAAGATGTCTAAATCGTCGAAACTCATGCTGAATTACACCAGGGCTATTCCATTAAAACAGGAAAGCAATTAAGGGTGAACTCTATTTTCTGAAATTTGGTTCTGTGATTAAATTTTGCATCTTTGGGTGGGTGTTCAATTTCAAAAGTGCCTTCCTGGGGTCCGATGTGTGAGTTAATGGTATAGCGCTCACTAATATTTGGGCAAAAAATATCTATATTAAGAGACCACCTGTTTCTAAGACAATTGCACCTGTACTAAGAGATCACTTCGGCTCTTCCCTTAGTGGGCTGTTAATACAGGTTTGACTCTAATCAACATTACATGAAAAGTAACTTTTTAATTCAATAGCGCAAAATAATAGCATAGATGGCAATGCAAATATTCCAACAAATACGATAATTTTGTTTACTAGCTTTACTATGTTTACCAGTCTCGGAGTGATTCGTTTCTCAGGGGAGGAAAATGCAACAGTCTTAGACTGGCGCTCTGACACCTGACGAGACTTAGACTGAGTTCCGCTTTTCTAAATAGTTATCAATTTGTATTTGAAAAACAGTATTGAAATAAAGTATTAACATATAAAGCAAAAAATGTGTTCTTATATTAGGCTATGTATCATGCATGAATCAAGGTAGGGGTCTGATAATGAAGAAAATGCTTGATTGACCCATTTAAATTGCTGGTGGGTGGAAGATGTCAACTTCTTAGATCTGCAGGATCAAAAACTAAAAAGTTTCAGTGTACATAATATTCGTCCTATTCAAAATTCTATGTTTTTTTATTATTAAACACAAAATCAATGTTTTAATTTTAAGAAGAAAAAAACATAAAGTAAAGAAAATTCAGTAGTAAAGATTGACTATCGTAGTGAAGATTCTAGTGAAATTGTGTGTGTTTAATTGGATGAATATGGTAACAGGGTATGCATGAGTTTTTTATCAGCTAAAATTAGAGCATTGCAGATACAATATTATATTTGGGTTTGAAAGATATGGCTGGGTTTTGCTGGGAACTAATGGGTTCTAAAAGCTTAAAATTATATGTTAAATGTACATGTACAAGGATTGCCATGCAAAATCAATAGTAATATAAAATCTTATAACTATTTATAAACCCAGAAATTAATGTAGAATTCCAGAACATTTTATATCTACTCCATGCAATAAGTATTAGAATCATAAATTCTCATGTCTACTCAAACAGTAAATAAATTCTTTACAACATCACAACCATTCCTTTGTTTATATTGATACCAATATCAGTCGGAAATTATACGAAGTTTAATGATCATAAAGCACCAACTAGGCAAATAGCAATCTGTTCACACCCTTCTCAAAATTGTCTCCCTTACATAAATGTCTATGCATGAATTTGTTAATATAAAAAAAATCTTCTTTGTGAAATTACTGTGATTTTTATGTTTAAATCGAAGCAAATAACAATCACAATATCTGGTGTAATCACAAGCATGAAAACATGAAGAACCAGGTTGTGTTGAAGAGTTATTAGGGGAGGTAACTGACTATTTTCCAAATTGTATCGGTATCAATACAACAAAGTTTAACAAATTAAATTAGGCCTGGTTGCCATGGTTACCTGAGACATGTCACCAGCTTCAGTGGGGGCGTTCGCCGGGGGTAACGTGGCCACGCCGGGTTCTGCAGTGTCAGCACCACCCATTTCTGAAGCAACCACAGACTCTGCATCATGCTGTATAAAAAATTAAAACAGTAGTTTTATTTTTGTAATTATTATAACAGTTGATATAGCGCCAGACAATATGGCCACGTAGTGTGATAATATGGAGACTGCATCGTTGGACTGTTACGTATTATGTTTTTCGACTGTGTACCACCATTCATATTCATAAGGATAGGACTGAATACAACAGGATAAATTTTTGCTTTTTATTTTTTTAAAATCCACCAATGATTAACAAACAAAAAAATAGAATTTTTAAACTGCTCCTTATGGTAATAGATAATGATATGACATACAATTGTTACGATTTCAATATGAATTAAGGTCAACACCCTATAAGACGAATTGCCTTACTTGTATGCAACATCTGTAAAGAAAGAATACTTTCTTTAGGGACAAGTCCAATGTGAAAACAATCTCATTAAATCTTATCCTAATTATGCTTTGATACTCTCCGCTATAGGATCTGACAACACTGCCTTGGAGGTCACGTCAGATCGACCTTTCCTCTAATCAATATTCACGAGAAGATAAACTAAATTCAACCAATGAAATTGCGCGTTTCATACGCACTTCAGATGGTGTTTGGGTAAACTGAACAAACAAAAATCCACATAAAACACATAGATCTATATCCGAATAAAGATAACGTCTTCGTGTGTAATTGCTGTGGATTGCACGATAAATTCAAAGAAATGCACTAAATGGCATGTTTTACATCAAGAATACAAATAAAATCATGGGCGCTGTCATGTATTTTGAAATATATATTATACCAAAATTATCACGACTTTATATGTTCTAAATAGTAATTCATATTATGTCTGGCCCGCTTAGCTCAGTTGAAAGCGAAGTCAACTATTGACATGCGAGTGTAATTTTAGTGTGGTTTCAATCCCACAAATTGGTACATTTTTTATACCGCTATTGAATTCCGTCAAACAATCTTGTTTTTGTTTTTCAGTAAATATTCAATAATGGTTGGTGTGTTATTTTTGTCAACTCAATTATTTTGTGTTTTATAAGCTAAATGTTACGGACATTGTCTCTGCCAGTACTGAGCGTAGACTGCTCCACAGCGTTTTACTGAAATGCGATATGCGCAGTGAAGCAGTCTATACCGAGCAATTTTGTAGGCTGAAATTTGATTGGCTAATCATAAGGTCCATCAGACGTGACCTCCAATGCAGTGTTGTCAGATCCTTAGTAGTGTAAGGTAACGTACCATGATAAAGGATCTGATTTTAATGAGATTGATGTAAAAATACAGAATTCTTTCTCATTTACATTTTAACGTTCCTGTGCAACCCTTCATCAGTGGTAGCACCTTGTACGGTGAGGTTTAATGCCTCTTGGTTCCTTAAAGGTACACAAGACAATCTCGTTTTATTTGTTCCATGCTCTTTTAATGAATTTTAAACCCAAAAAAGGTTCTTTAAGCAATTTTCTTTCTTTTTAAAAATAACAGATTTCTGATGAGGAAAGAAACTCAAAATTATCCAAAAGCAAACCTCCGAGATCATTTCGTCTTTCTTCTCTTTCATCTCCTCCTTCTTCTTCATGGCTGTTACTATGGTTTCAAGGTCACTGACCCACACGTCACGTGGCAGTTTATGTACCTCCAACCACAACTCTCGTGTTGTTGGATCTATACAGAAAATACATCAAAAGGTTAAACAGAGAACAGATAATCTTTTATACTAATATTTTGAACCGTTGACAATTGAATCACGGGTCTTTATTAAATAAGAAACAAGAAATCCGTGGATTCACATGTCTCGCCAAACGGGGGCTCGACTTAAAAAAAAAAAGGTCAGTGATGCTTAAATGAAAGTTTGTAAACATTTTAGTAATTAAAAACAATCGAGTTTGCCATTTGCTGAGATGACATTTAAGTGCATTTGTTTAAAAACAAAATGCCATTCTATTAAAAACAAGAGGCCCAAGAGGGCCTGTGGATGCTCTACTGGCTAAAATGGCTCTTATATCAAGGGTTGTCGACATAAAATTCCCATCAGTAGTTTTTTTAAAACATTGCAGAAACAACAGGGATAGGATGACCTTAGATCGCTCACCTGGTAATCATGGGCAATATGTCTGCTGTGTCTAGTCTGGCATGGGCATTTTTTAATTTGTCCCACTTTCTTCTATGAATGAAATTTCATAAAAATGGGGGGGGGGGGGGGGGGGGGGGGGGGGGGTATATTAACATTCTTAACAAATTTGGGAAAGATCAGATAAAAAATGAAGTAACTACAGATTTAACAAAGGAAAATACAAAAATACAATATTACATTTTTCAACAAATCAAGGGCCATAACCTGTCGTTACTAACTAGATCTAGCTGGTTTTCCAACTTGTCCAAAATTTCATTGATATACCATGCTTTGCACAATTAGAGATCATACTGAGGCTTCCTGCGAAATTTTGTAGAAATCCAACAAGCCGTTTAGGAGGACTAGCGCCGACAAGAAATTTAAAGTAAAAATGTCAAAGTGCCACAACTCCGTCATAAATCAGCGAACTGGAACAAAAGCGCGATATGCACAACTAGACATCTTACCGATGCTTCCTGCCAAGTTTCGTCGAAATCCAACAAGGCGTTTAGGAGGAGTAGCGTTGACAAGAAATTTAAAAAAAAATGTCAAGGAGCTGTAACTCCATCAAAAATCAATGAACCGAAAAAAAAATGCAATAGGCACAGCAATGCTTCCTGCTAACACGGCGTTAACAACAACAACAAAATTAAAACCAAAAAATAATGAAATAAGAAAATTAAGAAAAATGAATAAAAATAATCAAGAAATTTAAAAAAAAAATGTCAAGGAGCTGCAACTCCATCAAAAATCAATGAACCGGAAAAAAAAATGCAATAGGCACAGCAATGCTTCCTGCTAACATGGCATTAACACCAACAAAAAAAAAATTAAATAAGAAAATTTATAAAAAAAAATAATTAAATAATTAAAAAAAAAACTCAAACAAAATAAATAATTAAAACAAAATAATTATAACAAAAAAATATAATTAATTAAAAAAATAATTTTACTACTAAAAAAAAAGGCAAAACATCTGGTAAAGTTTGGTAAAGATCAGATGAAAAATGAAAGCCCTATCGTATTAACGAGGCTGAATATAGCATTTTTAACTAAATCAAGGGCCATAACTCCACTAATATTGGTCCGATCTGGCTGGTTTTCGAACTTGTGCGAGCTTTCATTCATATTAACAACCTGGTAAAGTTTGGTAAAGATTGAATGAAACATGAAGGCCTTTGGCCAGTAGAGCTAAAAATCATCAGCTCCAACATGTAGGTCAAGGTCATACATGAAATCCAGGCATCCAAAAAAAAGATGCACTAACGAAGACATAACTACGTCAAAATAGAATATGTTTTCTTCCAAAGATTAAGCTATAAATTAGGTTTAAAACATCTAGTGCATAATTCTAGTTCATGAGAAAGTGATGTAAATGTAACAATTAAAGTTATCTGCCCTTTGCTTGGAGGGTCAAGGTCACTTCCACATTTGCTTTGTCACGTTGCAATGTACCACCCATGATACAACTATAAACAAAGTTTGAAAGGTCTAGTGCATACAGTTTGTGAGAAAATGACCTAAACGCAAAACTTGAACCTAAAAATTAGTAAGTTATCTGCCCTTTGTTTGGAGGGTCAAGGTCACTTCCACATTTGCTTTGTCACGTTGCGATGTACCACCCATGATACAACTATAAGCAAAGTTTGAAAGGTCTAGTGCATACAGTTTGTGAGAAAATGACTTAAACGCAAAACTTGAATGTTGACGCCGCCGGAAAAGCAACACGTCTCTTTTTTTCTTCAAAAAGGCGAGACAAAAATGATGCAATATCATGTAGAGAAAAAAGCTTCGAGAGTTGACGATGCTGTCAGATGTTATTTCCTGAGAAAGTTTAACAAAGTGAAAAATGTTGGTTTAAACCATACTTAAACTGTTTTTAAAATGCAATTTAATAGTTTATTCAACCACTGATTAAGTTCACACAAAAACTTGAACCTGATACTGGCTCGTCAGTGTTTTTTCTCAAGTTATTTCAGTATAATCAATGTGAAAACAAAGCAGTTCAATAACTCTTTCTACATGCCTAATGCCTTTGAACTTACTATACAGTGTACACACCTGACTTCAAGTTATTACGCAAGTCCATTCAGTGTATTACCAGCCAACCGTGCAGCCGTCTTTTGCACGGCCGTTTTTGAAAAATCGCGGCCAATATTTAAAGGAGTTGGATGGGTTAAAAAAAATGCTTGTATTTTTTTTTGCTAAACAACACTTCCAAACTATTACTTTCTCAATATTGTTATGTTTGTATACATTTATAGAGAAAGATGATCTTATATATTAGGTAGCTTTTTTTGACAAGGGATATATGCACCTTTTTCACCTTTATCTGTGAAAATAAATTACCCAAGAGATGCAAAGTGGCGCGTAATGCATGTTAGCAAATTATTTTGCACACCCTGTTTGCATATTTGCACACCCAGTTCATGGATTTCTGCCTAATACACTGAGTCCATTACACATTTTTTAGGATATTCAGGCCCATTTATATTGATCAGATTATTCCAACCTCTCAAAGAGAATCAAAGCCAAAAAATATAATTAAAACTACAGTCTATTACACCCATTCCTAACCTACTTCAAAAATGCTTTCCCATCATAAGCTCCATGTTAAGCTATAACAAGAGGTCAATGACCTTGAAGCTCTACTGATAGATTTTTAATAGCTAGGTCAACATTCCTGTGAAGTTTCATGAAAATTCATCAAGTAGTTTCATAGGAGTAGTCGCTACAAGTTTTCATTATATAACTCTATGTAAACAAAGATGGCCGCTGGCGGCAATGTTTAATGTCAAATCAAAATAATTTTTGACAAGGATCAACATCATGTCATACTGATCATTTTAGAAAAAGTCCCATATCAATATATATATATATCACTTTTAGTTTTCAAGAAGTAGTCGCTACAAACTTGTATTTTGAAAATCTATTTTTAGCTATGGTGGCCATCTTGAATTTCCGGCCGACCTAACATTTTGCTAGGATCAATTAGACACCAAGAGCAACATTCCTGTAAAGTTTCATGAAAATCCGTCGAGTAGTTAGAGAGAAGTAGTCGTTACAAGTTTTTAATAGATAACTCTATGTAAACAAAGATGGCCGTTGACAGCCATGTTTAATATCGAATCAAAACGATTTTCGACAAGATCCAACATCATGACATGCTGATCATTTTAGAAAAAGTCCCATATCAATATCACTTTTGGTTTTCAAGAAGTAGTCGCCATAAACTTGTTTTTTGAAAATCTATTTTTAGCCGTGGCGGCCATCTTGAATTTCCGGCCGACCGGAAGTTTTGCTAGGATCAATTAGACATCAAGAGCAACATTTATGACATGATGTTGGTCCTTGTCAAAAATCTTTTTTAACGTATTAAATTTGCATCTTTACATACCAGTTAATATGCATCTATCCAATCATCGGAAAATTCAAGAAATGTACAAAGTGTATTATAAAGACGCCTTTCTGGTCGGGATAGTAAAGATGCTGTGCCTAAAAATGTCTTGCCCTCACCACTGCGGGTTTGAATCCCACTGGGAGCTTGACTTGTCAAGTGAGAAAATGTGAAATTTTACGGATAGCAGGATCGAGGTATATAGTACTGGTTCTACAGAGGAAAAATGGGGACTCGACTCTACCCCCACAAAAAAAAAATTACTATCATATATGGCCTAACATGTGCTAAAAATGATGTAAAACACCATTCAAACAAATAAACAAACAAACATGCCATTAAAATAGTCGAACAAAGCAGTGCGTATAATGCACTCACTCAAAGGTAATAAAAAATTAAATTAAACTGTAAACATAGATCTAAAGATCAACTTGTAACGCTTACTTTCCATGGTCATGCCAACATAGTCCCCATCGTTTGACGCCTCCAACTTACTGACCAGTATCTTGCTGTCTGAATCCTGTAATAATAGAGCCAAAGTCTAATCTTGCCTTCTAACTTCTATATGTATATATGAAAATTTTAGACAATGCAAGTAACGGTAACTTAAAGGTGCCATTTCAAATTGTATAGAAACTGTTTATTTTAAAGCACACAACTGGCTACAAACAACTGAGAAATATCCTACATGTATATTACAACCCACAATAATTATGAAACAAAGACAAAATGTACAACCAGAAGTTAATTAAGATTTTATTAAAAGTGTCCGGACACCCATGCAGCAACCTGGATTTGTTAAAAACACTTACCGCATTTTCCTACACAATTTGAATATTAATTTTTGCAAAATATAATAATTTCGAAACAAGATCAAAACCAACAATTATGTGATATTTTAGTTGAGCATAATAAATACATGCTGGTACATTATCTACATAATATTTATAGCATAGCTGTTTCGAGTATATGCGATTTATACTGATTCTCGGGGGCCGCAGGAAAAATATGCTACAAAGGTTTTGTACCAGAGCCATTTATCCAACTACGCATGTGCATGAAGTTTTGTAGATTTCAGTAAAAATAACAGCTCGTATAATGGACTCACTCAAAGCATAACCCATGTTTTGATTATTGCAGCCAATCGCCTATGTATATTATTGGGCAAATGCAATGTCAAGGAGTGCCGTTTTGGTAATGGTTTAGTCGTTTTGATTGACAGGTTGTGTGTAAATTACGACTGCGCACGCTTAAAATTGAGTAGACCATGGTATAACTGCCGAATCTTTCATTTATAGCACGGCGGAAATATATTGTCATTTATAGCACGGTTTAAGCTCAGACCTTCAGGTTTATGAATATTATACCATAAGCAAGACGAAGGAAAACCATTAGAGATTGGTACAAAGTATAATAAGGAAAGAAAACAACGTTTTATTCAACCAGTATCTTAATTTTGAATAACAGCTTCAAAGCAATACAAAGTAGTACAAATCAAGGTATTATTTAAAACAGCTGATAATGTTCTAATTAGTGGCATGTGGCCCTTTAAAACATTTTCTTCATATTTATTTTATATGGAGTTCTAACTGATATAATATTTAAATTTTCTAAGTGAAACAAACTATTTACAGGGTATTTTAATCACATGTGGGTTTATATTTATTACTCACCTGTTGGTTTGTATTCATTGCTTTCAGCAGGAAAACTTTGTTGTTTGCATAAGCAAACAGTCTACCAATACCTTTTGAACGAAATAAAACAAAAATCATTGTAAGTGAGCTATTAGATACATTGAAATTATGGGAAATGGCCAGCAAATATGTTGGGCTAACTTGTTCCGTTATAAATTAAGGTACTTAATAAGATATTTCCCTAGTTCTGACTCAATACATGCAACTGGTGTGCGGGACTTGAAGAGCATCAATACCAATTAAGGTCTAGAAAGTTTTGTTAAGCTCCAAACAACTAGTTTTGATCTTGCACATTATAAACCCTCTGGAAATACGGTATTCCTTTATCTGGTTTTATATATAATAAAATACAAAAAAAATTATGAGACTGAACATACCACAGTACATTATCACAACTTACATGTATGCCCATCTCTTAACATTCAATAAAGACAAAATACTTTTTGTTTTTTGTTTACCCATACTGAATGCACTGCTTTAAATAGCAAAATCAATATTGCTTTATGTATTGCAAGTCCTCTCGCATTTAACATGATGTTTAAAAGACGTGATACAATATGGCATGATGACTGTTGCATTGAACCCTGGACATATTCTCTAAATGTTCTTACCCATATCATCGATAGTGACTAACAAATACATCTGAGGTCCAATTACATGTGACTTCATGTATGTTATCTCTGCACTCGGATCTTCCCATGAGCCAGTAAACTGCTGACTAAGTGCGTCCAAGACCGTAATTCCACACGGCAGACCGATGAAGACATACTGACCATCTGGTGAATTACACATACATTTGGCATATGTCAGTGCCTGTTGGAAAATTTAAAAAAAAGGTAAATACTGGTCTGGGTATTATGGCGGAACATTTTCGAGACGCTTGATTAAGAAATTCACACTGTCAAACCTTTGCTAGATACTTATGTGGCAACCTTGAATCCCTCCACAGTTATAGGAGATCCGGTGGCCAAGCAGTTAAGTATACTTGCCTCTCGATCCAGAGGTTCCAGATTTGATTCCCGGTGGTCACTTCCCGGGTTTTTAAAATGCAAAGCCTCAGTACCTTATTCGGACAAGGTACAGTAAGCCATCCTTCAAAGTGGATGTGATAGCATGCCATTCTTCAAAGACCTATCAACTAAATGAGCGTCTGTGTTAATCAGTGATACAAAAAGCCTCGGAAACAAGCCAGGTGGCATGCAGTGATAATGAGATGCAGTGATAATGAGAACTGATTGTGTGCAGTATCATCAGAAAGAAAGTCTTTGCCTAGGAAAATATGATTTCAAAGGTATGAATCTTCATTCTGGAAACCTGAAGATTTTGATTTGAAAAAAAATGAGAGCCTTGTTTTATAACTTATACATCACTGCATGTGGCTTCATTAGTCTATCTATCTCTGTATACTGTTTCATAGTGCATCAAATAGTATTGTCTAAGGACAGCAAGCCGATTTTTTATATGTGCTGTCCTCCAACGTGCATTTAGAATTTGACTTTTTTACGTTTGGTCTTAGCGCAAGATATACATGCAGTCAATTTAAGCTGATACATTAGATTTTATAAATGTACAACTTACCTAAAGTGAAGAATAATCATTTGTTATCCATTTCACGCTAACAGTTTAATCAAAAATACATCTTAAAAATAAAATACATTAGTTTAAATGTAAACATGTAATGTCCTTCACTGTGTGTAAAGGATCATGTGACTCAATTAAGAATTTGAATGTGTGTTTACATATAGTGATGTCATACAATGAAGCGAGTTGACATTGCAGATGTATGGTTCAATCCAGTGTTTTTTTTATGTGTTTTGTGAATGCAGCCTGTGCCTGTGCCATTGTGAAAAATAGCGGCATTTTTCTAGAAATTGTGAAAATTGTGAAATATTATAACAAAAGAAAAAGAAACTTTTTTCACTTTTAATTTCACAGTTTAATATCCCTTGGTTTTAAGTTTTGTTTTTGGTAAATACAGACTAGTTTAACACCAGCGTATATTAAGACTAGTATCCTTACTGGTCTGTATTTACCGGGGGTTTTTTCAGGTTGTAAATTTTTTGGATATAATTGTGAAAAAAGTATACTTTTTGGCATTGTGAATGGGGCCGAATAACGGCCACAAATTAGGCATAAAAAAAACACTGCAATGTATGTGTTTACTTAATGTTAAATAATATTTAAATTTAATTGCCATATAATTATAAATGTGATATGAAATAGACGATCAATCATATAAATATTATTGATATGGTAAGAGCGTTTATTTAGTCTAGAGTTGTGGTGTGTTTTATATGAGATATTATTTTTTTAAGAGTAGGGTTTGTGGTCTGAAACTGTCCACACAGTTTTTTGTCAAACGCAATGAGACATCACTCAGGGTGCATCTATATGGTACACGTTTCCGTCACAATTGACGATTACATCCAGAAAAAAGCACCATAAATGAGAACCATAAATGAGACTAACCATTTCACACACTCACTGGTATGTGCTCTGGTTTATTTTGTTATTGTTTGTTTGTTACTTACCATTACTTGCTCCTTTGAGGGCCCTTAATTGGTTAATAAAATCTTGTATCTTGGTAAGTTTTCATGTATTTGTGTTTTGTATAGCCTAATTTAATATACATACCTGCTTTTCTGGATGTTGCGCCCCTGGAACAGGGCCTTCCAATGCTATGGCATGTTCATATTTCGGGGGTCGAATCTTTCTCGCTTCTGCCAATCTTTCCTCCTCTCTGTTTGCGATGATTTCCCAAGTGTCATCCAGTAAATTCTTCAACGTTTTGTCAATCAAGCGATACGGTTGAGGTAAATCGTCCCTCAGCAGCTCTGGATCTTGTCCAAAGTCATCCTCTTGCTCGTGAGGAATTTTATCAATCGAAGGTGGTGTGTAACTGACATTTTTCCGAAGGTAGACGGGCATTTTGGATGTTTATCAACTCTAGCCTAAGCACAGATGTTGTTAGAGAGGCAACGGAAAAACACAGGATTCTCTATATGTCAACTTCAGATAAAATGTAGCAAAATCAAAATAACGTTTGTGGAAATATCGTTTCTATGTCCTCCATGACACCGGAAATAAAAACAAACTGTTCGGAATATTTCCGAGATGGGCGATAAAATCCGAATCGCGAATAATCAAGATGTTGCGAATGGAATTAGCAGGTGCCCGTCGTCCTGAATCCTGACCTGCCAATATGTCACATTTCCACAATTTCAGTTAGACCAAAATAATTGTTTAAGTTGACAGCTAACAAACAACGATGAACTCTGATTTTGTGACAAATGTTGTAAAATTCAACGCGCAAACAAATGGAAGGGATAAATTATGCAGGTAATTTCAAGTTTTTAGAATGTATTACTATTTTGTACTTCCTTATTCCTAAGTCTAAGACCTTACTTGATACATGTATGATCATGTATGTTTGTATGGAGAGAAAATGTTCTCTGAACCTGAGTATGTGAATTAATATTCAGCCTGTAAACCTACAGGATGCTCCTATCCTTTGTAATGAAGCTCATAGGGAGGTCAGTTTATTGTGGTGGAGGAAATACACATGTATGCGACCCACTGGGTCAACACTTTGACCAGTACTCAACCCTCCAGCCTCCTCAAGTGACTGATGGCAGGCCTGACAAAACTTGTAAACACAAAATCCTGAGAGTTTTAAAATTTAAGATTTAGAATGCACGAAGAACATTTTAAATCGTTTGGCTTGCGCTGCTTCACTAGATTTCAACAATATTTTTTTTAAGCGCAAATTTAAATTATTTTTATGCAATTAGTACAAGTTGATGCATTATTTGATAGTTATAGAAAATAATAAATTAGCATAGTAATAAGTTTCTACCACAACTGTTTTTTTCATGAAAGTGCAATTACTTTTTCGACACATTGGCGTGCAAAATGCAAATACAAAGTCAACTCTACAAATTATAATCGTTGTACACAACAGCAGCTGTTATTATAGTGGTACCACACACAAGGAGTTGCTAGTTCACCAATTAAAGAAATCACAGATGCCACTGAAGGAACTTATTATGTCCTTAGGTGTTAATTGTATATTCAGGCAGTGCATTACACCACAGACATATTAATAGGTCTGTGATTACACGGATGACCCACTCTGAATCGACACTTCTATATATTCCTCTGACTAGGGAGCGTACCAGGACCAATCTGATAAGTGGGGGTCATCCGTGTAATGCACTGACTGAATATACTTGTAATTAACACTTAAAGATTTGTCCTAAATCAACAAATCCGTTGTTGATATGTTTTTAATTATTAAATATCATTATAAATACGATGTTTACTATGCTATTGATGTATGTTTAGTGAAAATATGTTTTTAAAGATAAAAACCGAAAAGACGATCAGGCTTCGCTAAAAAATTGGAAAAAATCAAAGGGGGAAAACTCTTCCTCGTAAAACCGGAAGTGACGTCATTGGGAACAAAACGAAACCATTTGTACATAGGGAAAGCACGCAAAAACAGTATAGTGTGTGAAAATGTCGGAATTAAGCGACTATGATGCTGAGTCAGATGAAATGCCCATGATAAGACGGTTGCACAATGTGCAAATTTACGATTTTGAGCCAGAATTCGTGTCTGAGGATGAAAATACCTCGGATTAATCAACCGATGAGGAAGTTGAACGCGGTGCAGGTGCAAATGAAGAGCTTGGTCGTGTTGGCATTGTTTTCATCGAAATTCTGACTGTAAGTCACCAGCAACGCTGCAATATCTCGGTACATTTACACTAAGCGCTAAATGCAGTATATTCCGAATGAATGGACATGGTCTAATACTTGTACATTAATACGAGCGTCAGATTATAAGGACTTTATTTTTGCCGAAAAATAGACATTGAAAAAATATATTTAGAGTTATAGTAAGTATAATTGATAAATAAATAAATAAATGAAACAGCATCTAATTTCTACAGTATTCTATATACCATGGGTCCCCGCCGCCTCCAAACACTCTATAGTGGTGTATGAGATTCGGATTTGCAGTATGACACGCTCTCCACGTGCCCCCAACGAACAATATACCACACACCGACTAATCAACTATTGCGGTGCCCTATTGAAGTACAGCCTAATCAGGGTACATACGTCGGTATATGACAAAATCACGCACCATTTAGGGAAACGTAGTTTTATGATATGCCTACATTTCCTGTATTTTGCAATGCCGTGAGCGGTGCAATACCCCCGCGGCGAGCCGCGTATTGCACAAGACGAATATATGATGCGTGAGAAACTAGTTCATCGCGCACGAAAGCGAAAAATACTATGATCTAAATAATATAGTCAAATGTATTATGAGCACGACATTATGTATTATGTAAATGTAGAGATCGATAAAAAAGACCTAACAGATCAAATTTTTGATTTAGAATATGAAGTATATATATATGCTTGTAAAGCACTTAGTTTACTTACTGCATGAGGTAAAAGCCGTTATTGTTGTTGTTTTGTCATGCAACATTACTGAACTAATATAATAGCTAGTAACATTATCAATTTTCTGCCTTTTTATAGACATCCATGAAACATTTTGTCATTATTTTCAAATCCAGAGACCGATATATAACTCTATATAAATCTATAACACTATTGGAAGAAGAAGGTGTATAATTTAAAACAAAAAACAAAAAAAACTAAATACTACAAAATATATATTCAAACAACGACACAGTGTTTATTTCACCGAATTCATTTACATTTATATGCTAAACCATTTTAGCAATCTTTTGAAAAAGACGGCTACATTATATTAGCGCCGTTCACGTAAGGCACATGCATCTAATTCAACAGCTAAACAATCACGATGTACAGATCTAAGACTATATACCTTTCTACAATTTATCATACACATACCCGAGGAATTGCTAAGATAACTGAACAAAAACTTCTATCCTACCTCATTTAATAATTTCTTCCTCAACGCCGTTCGAATCGGCGAATAAAACTTGCTCGGAGACGGCGGGTTAGGCACTTCTCATTTTTGTAAGAAAATATTGTTGGTATCGCTGTTGTTTTTAATCTGCATGGTCGTTTGTCCTCCAAATTCAATGAAAATGAAACCAAAGGAAGGACTTTCCACGAATCCAACTCAAAGTGTTTACTACAAACTCGCGCGTCTTTCGAAGGTTCCCATTTTTTTGACGCGACGGGCGATTTTCGTCGACAGCGGACCACCCACACTTCAAATCTTAATCTATCCTTAACCTGATTAGGAAAACGAAAGAAACTGATGTTATTAGATTGTCCTTTTTTAATTCCAAATAAAAAACAATTTTACAAGAAAATTACTATATTTACTTACAGAAACGAGTAATTTTAAAGGTAATTTAACAGAAAATGTCTGAAAACCACAATAATATTCTAACCCATACTTTTGTGTTTATAGGGTTTGCAAAAAAATGAGAGCCTGAGTCTGATTCTTGTGCTCAAAATTTTGATGATACTTCATACTTCATTATAATGTCCAGACATTAGGCTCACCTAAAATGTCATCCAAAGTTCAGGAAAAAGTATGAATTTATTTATAGTAGTAATCATGGTAATGAGGTTTGTACCCATAGTAATTATGAACCTATTCAAATATACATTGTGAATAAATTAACTTGTTTTCAGCTCTGCTGGCCCTTTTTTAGCTCTAAGGGCCAGCAGAGCTTATGGGATGGTGAGTTGTCCGTCGTCCGTCCGTCCGTCTTTAACTTTTGTCTTGTTACCACTCTAGGGCCTTCATTTTTCATCCGATCTTTACCAAACTTTAACAGGTTGTTAATATCAATGAAAACCAGCCAGATCGGAATAATTTCACCGGAGTTATGGCCTTTGTTTTGTTGAAAAATGCCATATTAAGCCTTGTGAACACTCTAGCACCTTCATTTATTATTTGATCTTTACCAAACTTGCACAGATTGTTAATATCAATGAAAGCTCGGACAAGTTCGAAAACCAGCCAAATCGGATCAGTAACACCGGAGTTTCAGTTATGGCCCTTGTTTTTTCTGAAAATTGCTATTTTCTGCCTTGTGAACGCTCTAGCACCTTCATTTATTATTTAATCGTTACCAAACTTGCACAGATTGTTAATACTAATTATAGCTTGGACAAGTTCGAAAATCAGCTGAATTGGGTCAGTAACACTAGAGTTATGGCCCTTGTTTTTTTCTGAAAATGCCATTGTCTGCCTTGTGAACACTCTAGCACCTTCATTTATTATTTGATCTTTACCAAACTTGCACAGATTGTTAATATCAATGAAAGCTCGGACAAGATCGAAAACCAGCTAGATCGGACTATTAACAGCAGAGTTATTGTCCTTGATTTAGTTAAAAATGCTATATTTTGCCTTGTTAAGACGATAGGGGCTTCATTGTTCTTCCGATCTTTACCAGACTTTATCAGATTGTTAATATCAATGAAAGCTCAGACAAGGTCGAAAACCAGCCAAATCGGATCAGTAACACTGGAGTTATGGCCCTTGTTTTTTCTGAAAATTGCAATTTTCTGCCTTGTGAACGCTCTAGCACCTTCATTTATTATTTGATCGTTACCAAACTTGCAAAGATTGTTAATATCAATAAAAGCTCGGACAAGTTCGAAAACCAGCTAGATCGGACTATTAACAGCAGAGTTATTGTCCTTGATTTAGTTAAAAATGCTATATTTTGCCTCGTTAATACGGTAGGGCCTTCATTTTTCATCTGGTCTTTACCAAACTTTACCAGATTCTTTGGTTATGGCCCTTGATTTAGTTGATAAGCTGTATTTTGCCCAAAAGTTTCAAAAAAACATAAATGGCAGTCTCTCGCTCCATTGATGTTATAAGAGCCATGTTAGCAAGTAGAGCATCCACAGGCCCTCTTGGGCCTCTTGTTCTCAGGAATTTTTCATGAGTTTATTACCCTGTGTGGTCCCTGGGC
This sequence comes from Cyrtodaria siliqua, assembly GCA_037043455.1. Classification (NCBI taxonomy): domain Eukaryota; kingdom Metazoa; phylum Mollusca; class Bivalvia; order Adapedonta; family Hiatellidae; genus Cyrtodaria; species Cyrtodaria siliqua. Next base: position 35,910 of record JAWPHD010013413.1, on the reverse strand, counting down.
AAGAATAAACAACAATGCTTATCAAGACAGAGGGGTAAAATCCCCAACCCCGAATTCATGTTCATCATTTCATTTTTGTCCATATTCATTAAATAGAGTTTAATAACCAGTGTTTTTGAGATACGGGAAATATCTCCCGAGGTAGAGAAATGGCCCCGATATAATATGGCCTCTTATATCGGGGCCATTTCTCTATCGAGGGAGATATTTTCAGTATCTCAAAAACACTGGTTATTAAACTATATATATTACATAATTTAAAATGATATTTTATTAATATTTCTAATGATTCACGCCGTTTTACACCAGTTTGCACGAGAACGCCAAGATGACGTTACATCATACAAACAAAACAAGTGGAACGGGCACTCTTCGTTAATTTCCGTAATCGTTATTCCTAGTGGCGGAATCTGACGACGACATCCGTAAAACAATCGGAACGTCATTTGGCGTTCCCGCCACTGACGGAAAAGGCCGAGCAATGTTCCGTACTGGGAAATATCTCCCACTGGGAGATATTTCCCAGTAGAGCAAACGACTAGATATAGCTTTTCTATTCCAAGTATTTCTTATACAAATCACAGACAAATATGTAATATAGGTCCTTATCATCATTCCTGAGTTGTTTCAGGTGCTAATTGAGTGGTGGCAGCAAACAATGATCATGGCTTCAGCAAAAAATGGAGTGTTTACAACAGAAATTGCAGCAACCCTGCAGTTCTGCAGGAGAGAAGGTTCTAGGCTCATTCTGTGTATTTTTAAGGAGAGTGAGCCAGAAATGTTCATTCCCATTGGCGCCATATAACCTTTTTGTGTTCATGTGCCTTAAAACCCCAATTCAACTCAAATATTTTATGATATATAATAATAACAACTGTTGTAAGAGAATCCTGTGCAAGCTCCTCTGGCTAGCAGCATTGATTTGTTGTTGAATGTTTCCTGTAGCAGACTTATCATCTATGGCTGAGCAAACATGATTTGTTTGTCTATCTCTCACGACTGATAGTGTGTCTTATAATGGCAAAATCATTCTATAATCTCTGGCACATTGAAGTTCATTTGTCCAATGTTATGATTAGTTTTTGTTTGGCTATGATAAGGTCACTAGCTGTTTGTCATTGTAATATTAGCCTGGCATAACTTTAGTTTTTTTGTTTTTTTTAAATTGTTAATTTTTATTTATTTTTTAATTTATTTTTTTATTTTTTATTAGCTCTACTGGTATGCCAGTAGTATCCGAACAGAAAATAGTGTTTATTGTACTGTTTGTTGTTATTTGATATTTATATTCAAACAAAAACATTTTACAGAGTAAAGTTAAGTGTACTTCATTGTTAAAAATGACAACATCCGATCTTTACCAAATTTTACCAGATTGTTAATGTCAATAATTGAATTGAATGTTGTTTAACGGCTCATCAACACAGTATAGGTTATTTAGAGCCGCCCCAGAGAGAGGGGAAGGATACATAGGAATCCGGGAACCTGCCCTACTCATTATTGAATAGATTACTATGGTTCTTTAATGTCAATAAAAGCTTGGACAAGTTCGAAAACCAGTAAAGGCAGAGTTATGGCCCTTGATTTCGTTAAATATACTATATTTTGTCTTGTTAAGGCGAAAGGGCCTTCATTTTTCATCTGATCTTTACCAAACTTTACCAGATTTTTTTTTCTTTCTTTTATTATTATTATATTTCTTTATATTCTTATTTTTTTTTATTTTTTTTTTATTATCTCTACTTGCCAAGTTCGAAAACCAGCCATATCGGACCAGTAATAGCTGAGTTATGGCTCTTGATTTAGTTAAAAATGCTATATTTTGTCTCTTTTCAGAAGATAGTCACTCGCTTCATTCATGTTATAAGAGCCATATTAGCCAGTAGAGCGTCCTCTTGGGCCTCTTGTTTAGGATTTTCTAGGACGTCCTGTACTCTTACACTGTTAATCTATTTACAATTAAGTGACATAATGTAGGACTATCATGCACAACATAATTATGAAAGATAACCCAAATTTACTTTCAATGAAATATTAATAGACAGGGTCATGATATAGATTTACAGGTAGCTTAAAGCTACATAGTCTCTATATCTATTGATTTCTTCTGTGTAGGCATATGCTTTTTTGTAACTTCATGTTCACCATTAAATAAGAACTATAACTTTAAAAGAAAAAAAACAAAATGCTTTGGGGCTCTAACACACGACCTTTAGATTTGAAGTCAGGTGCTCTATCCACTGAACTATAACGCTACTGGAGAAAATAGTATACTAACTACCATTTATTATGTTTTATTATGAGGCAAAATAACAACATATTTGAACGCAGCTCAAGATGGATCAATAAATGTATATTCCATTTTGTCACACATGTAAATTGACATTGCCTGGTTTAATTCTGTATGTTATCAATATGAAACTAATACTTAGCCTCAAAACAACGATATCTCAACTTGTACTTGTTATTTAGCGCTTGATGAGTTGGTGTGTGCACGCTTGTTATTACAAAATGCCTATTTAGTGCTAAAAATGTTACAACATACCAATGAATAGCCGTGGTCTAGTGGTTCAGCGTACATCCTTCAAAATTTAAAAGTGCAAGGCTGTGGTTAAAATCCCGTTCCGGGCAACTATTTTTTTTATCACATATTCTGAAGCCATATATTTATCGATGTTACATGTACGGAAGCTAAATAATAATGTGAAATTTTATGTATCGATTTCTGCTTATATACCAACTTTTGGGGTGTTCGTCGATTTGAACTACTTCACACGTGAAGAAACAATTAGTGTGAGATTCTATAGAGTTTAATTAACATTGTTGAAGTGATACGGGAAATAATGCCCGAGTGAGAAAGATTCTTGCGATATAGAAACGAGTGGGTTTATGGGCATGTTTTAATATGTCTCATGAATTCTTTCATAACATGGCCATGAACCCATATACATATATATGGAGAGGAAGTTGAATCAGTTTGAATCAGGTGATATTCAAAAAATAATGCTGTTAAGTATGCTGTTTTACTTTATTGGAGTTAAAACATTTCTGAGTTAAAACATTTCTATTAAACAAATATATAACATGTTAATTTTTTTTTATATATTTTAATATAAAAAAAAATTAACATGTTTAAGAGGGAAATTTTCACAGGAAAAGAGGGAAAAAAATACTTTTAGGGGAAGGGAATGAGGCCGAATTTCGGCCCCAAATATGGCCAAACGAGTGCCCTGGTGTATAGTCTCTATGCCGTTAGATAATAGGCTGTTGCGGACTTCCATGCTCACGTACTATACATGCTTATGCCAGTTACATAATCTATATTTTCAGATTGTTCCAGTATGCTTGCAGATTGGCGTATGGACGATTACAGGTGGGTGACTACAAAGACGTCATACAGACCCTGAAAAATATAGAGTACATGTTCAGCATGACAAGGAAATGTAAGCATATATGGAATTGTCATTATTATGCACCCCGCCAAAATTGTTTGGGGCTATACTGTTTTGGCTTTGTCTGCCGTTTGTCCGTCTGTCCGTTATTTTTGCTCATATTCTCAAAATGCATTCACATATTTTTTTCATATTTTATTTGTTGATTACTAAGGTCGTACAAAAACAGTCCATCATATTTCTGATCACCTGCGGCCCCATGGTCAAGGTCAGACACTTAGAAGTTTTGAGTTTAGTGGGGCGATTAGTCGAATATCCGACATTATAGTTATGGTCTGTGTAATAGTGTTACGCATTCTCTGCTAGTAACTGCAAAAATCAGACTCGGTCCCAGATCATCAGACTTGATTCCGGCATTTATTTTTCCGTCGAGCATAATATGCAATGACGCGTTGTATTGTCTCGGTTGGCTAAGTCATGTTTACTCGATAATTGTAGAAAACGATTTCTGATTTTCTCCAAAGGACAAGGTATTTGGCCCCCAATATGTTCAGATTGCAAAAAAATAAATATTTATATATAATCTGTTGTGCATGTTGAAGTAAATTGATCATATTCTATCTTCAGAATATATTTTTATTTATGTTATTTATCTAGAAGAATCAACAGGGTCTCAAAAAATGGCATTTTTGGTAATTGTGTTATATTTTGTAGATTTTGGACCTTTCTGCGCAAGATTTTGATCCTAAAAATATAGAGCACACCTCCGAGCACACACAGTTTTTTGGCTGATGATGCATCCCTATCAAGTACCTGTTTCAACAAAAAATCAGCTGTGCTCGAGGGTGCACTCTGTATTTCCAAGACCCAAAACTGATCGAAAACTGCTGAAAATGAACAAAAATGTCATTTTTTGAAAGAAAAGGCCTTGTTTGTGAGGCTCTTAAACTCATTTAGAGCCTTCAAACGTACTTGTAATGAGTTTTAATATTGATTCAGTTCATTTGTAGCTAAACTATAGGTATTCAAAACTTGTGCATTAAAACTTTCAATATTGGGGGCCAATTTTGTCCCTTATCAAACCTAGTCCTTTGTTTGTTAATAGAAGGTGTTTTTATAGTGAGGTCTCGTATCAGTTCGACAAGTAAAAGCGACATCTTTGATTGCATTAAGAGTTATTGCCCTTGATTATGTAAAAAAAGGGAATTTTAGCTTTCTTAAGCGATAGCTTCAGTAAGCTGCTTCTTATATCCAGAAAATTATTTGAAGTTCAGCAGAGCTTTTTCCGTTGTGTCTCGTTTTTGTCTGGCTTTCCGTCTGTCCGTAAACTTTTTTGTGGCAACTACTCCTCTGAAACTTCTTGATGACAATTCACATGAATGTTGCCCTTAATACTTAATTGATCTGAATAAAACAAGATTGACCTGAAATTCAAGATGGTCGCCTGGCTAAAAATATATGTTCAACGTAAAAACTCAATTTTGTGGTGACTAATTCTCAAAAAATATATGTGGTACATTCACCAAAATGATTGGCATGACATGACATGCCATGTAGCTGGTCTTTAACAAAATTAACTTTTGATTGGCATAATCCTATTAAACTTGGCTTTCAGTGGCCGTCATTGTTTACATAGAGTTATATTGTTAAAACATACATGCACATGGATGTGTGTCACATTAGTTAAAGATCTTTGTATATTATGGGCCGGTGGCAATGATTACTCGATAAAGAATTGTCATTGTCAGTTATTTTAATGTGCAAAAACAATTTGTGTTGCTCCATTCAAATAATTTTTTGATTGCATGTATGCATGTTATGTTAAAAAAATCTAAAAAATAGCGGGACTTCGCAAGTTTGAAACTGATCAAGATTGTTGCGTGTCCCTTTAGAGCAGCTATCCTGCCAACAATGGTAACATTTTACAACATAATAATTATGTACACCATTTCTAAACCTACTGACGATGAGGTATATATATAATTTACCTATTTTGAAAATTCAAACTCCATAGACACAATATAAAAGGCTTTAACCGGCCAGGCCAAACCACAAACCTGGAGCATCAAATAAAGAGTTTCCAACTCATCATTTTACGCATATTCAATCATAGGTATTATAAGAATCCGTGAATAAACCTTTTTTTTTAATCAGGACATATACATAGTTTCCAGAGTTTTGATAAATGTTTTTGTAGTGAAATTTTGCCGTTATTTGGAAGGTTAGTTTCTTTAAATTTAGTATCTGTTAAAGAAAATTACCCGCCAAATAACAGTAACAGTTGCACTAGAAGATTGTTTATCAAACTTCATCCAGGTGTTCAGGTCATAAAATAATGAATATGTGCCAATTAAAAGTATAATTTTGTTCACTGGTTTTTATAATACTCGCGATTACATATGCTTAAAATGTATTATAAGTTGGTAACTCTTAATTCGGCGCTCCAGTTTTGGGATTTGGTCTGGCTGATTAAAGCCGTTTATATTGTGTCAATAGAGTTTGGATTCTCAAAATGTGTATGTTAAATATATACCTCGTTGTCAGTAGGTTTAGAAACGGTGTACATATGTTGTAAAATCTGGCTGTTTTTGGCGGGATAGCTACTTTACAGTTTAATTGCCATGACCTATTCAATACTTTAAATCCTGATTATGTAGTACTGATAAAGATGAATAAAGCAAAGTTAAAAAAAGGTACCAAAATATCTGTTTAACATGATTAATGGGAAATATTATCCAAGGAATTTACTTCCCAGTTAGAAATGATCACTTTTCCGTCCCTCGGAAATCTTGGGATATCCTTACACGACATCGACCGGTAATTACAAGTGATGTGTAATATTTTATTAATGTTTGTTTTTGCAGTACTGCGGTTCGGTAAAAGTCTTGACTTCATACAGGGTGCTCTCAAAAGTGTTCACCTAAAGGACCAGGTGCTACGACTGACCATAACTCTCTCCAAGATCAACCAGGCGTTTTATTTGTTGTTTGACCATTTCCTATGGTTCAACAATGTTGGAGCTGTCAAACTTGACAAACAATATTGGTCCGAAGTTTCCAGTAAGTTTTATCTAGCCACGCTCATGTTAAATCTCATGCGAGATACCTACGGAATATGGTGTGTTGTGGTCGAAGAACTCAATTCACAGAGCACCATAGCAAAACGAAGTTCATTCCAAAATGAGGACAGCAACAGCAACTACAAACACTCATCAAGAAGACAAAAATCGGTATCAGAAATTGCTCGAGAAAACTCTCCACTGATCTTAGACACTGTGAAGAATTTGTTTGATTTGTCAATACCCATGAGTACCCTTGGCTTCGTGAAACTGTCGGCATCCAAACAGGGCTTGCTGGGATGCATTTCTTCCTTAGCCGCCCTGCTTACAGTGTGGAATCCAACATACAAATTAGTTCCATCATAGATTTATTGCTCTTTACTTTTAAATTATAGAAATGTGATATACAGAGGATCTTAATGAGTTCTCATTCATTATTGAATTTATTAAACTCATCATTTTTGCTAACTAGTTTAATAAATTCAATAATGAATGAGATAGAAATCATACATTAGGCCAAATAAAATTATACCTGTGTTTACTGTAACGTTGCTGAAAAAAATTGGGTAGGTAGGTAGGCATTTTATTTTATTTTATTTTTTTATTTTATTTTTTGGCGAAGTTAATTTAAGGTGGCGATGAGCTTTGATGAATGGGAAAATGTGGTATTTTAAAAACTACAATAGATAATAATATGAAATTGTGTATGTGTTATTGTTTCCCAAAAGGCATGGCAACAACTGGCTCTTTTCCCAATCACTTGCAATTATTGCAAAGGGGAAAAACAGTTTAAGTTATTTTTCGCAAGTCCGGAAGAGGGTCAGTTCCAACAGCAGGACAATGAGCACATGAGTCGGCCGTGATAGCGTGAACATAATTATTAAAAAAAATAAAATGTTTTTTTGTTGTTTTATTAAAAAAAAATGAGTCGGGGGTGTTTTCAGCGGGTCGGTCGGGTTACAGTAAACTCGGGTATAATTTTATTTGGCCTTAACGTGACGGCCATGACGTCATTAACCTTATGTTAAACCACGTGACTAGTGGAATATCGAAAATATTGAATGGTGTTATTACACTCCCGCACCGCATGTTATGTGATAAACAAACTTGCTTTAGAGACCAGTTTTGGTAACAGGTCACCAGTCCTATCTGAAATGACAACTTTAATGTCAGTGATAATTAACATTTGGAAAACAAGTTCAAAAGATATAGTCCTATCATTTGATACATGATTATATAATCAGATTTCAAAAACAAGAATTTGAGGATATATATGTATTCATAACTTTCACATCATGTCATTAGTTACAAATTTCCGAGATATTCAGTAAAATAAGTAACTGAAAATAAAGGGTTTTACTCGGATTTTATCCTAAATCTCTATATGAAAAATCAAAATATTAGACGATAATTTAAATTAAATGTACCGTATCCATATTGGAGTTTTAAAATCAGACAGCACCAAAAAAGATACTTAGTGTAATTGGAGCAGATGACAGTGTTAGTGTAATCTTGATTTGAAGGCAATGAAGAATCCGTGCAAAACCAACATGTCTAGTATGCTACTACTGTAGCTGTATACTGTCTCACAACGTGGAGATGGGGAATCATACCCATATAGACGAGAAGCAAGTTTGCTGACAGCTAGGCTACCCAGAAACCTAGCAGATCCAACATAATTCGACTAAATTTAACAGAATTATTATACTTAATATGCTAATCAAATTTAATAAGTTTAAGTAAAGTTTATGTTTTATTTGTTTATTTATATTATACTCTTTGCTTGGCAGATTATATATTATTTTAAAATGTGAAATCCAAAGGCTAATATAAAGGTCAAAGAGGGGACATCATGGGTGTTTAGGGATCAGATTTATACGGATAAATAATGACCTTTTTCTATTCTAAAGGGTCAAAATATAGTAAATGGGCCTAAAATATACACCTTATTTCTACACAGTAATGTGTGCTATAGGTCTATACACACCAGGGTTAATTTAAGCATTTTAAGCCCAATTTCTTCATCATGCTCATTCAAGGTCTTTATCACGACACCGCTTATACATGGAAACGTGGCTCCATCATAAATGGAAGGTGTACTATAGAATTTGCAGAAACTCTGCAGTTTGCAGGTATTAAAGAAGATTCTAGGCCAATTCTCCTATTTTATCTCGATGTTAAACTAGGATCAGCCTGGCACGTTCATTCCTGTTAGGCGCCATATAAACTTTCATGTGTTGGTGTGCCTTAAAACCCAATTCAATTCATTCAAAATATGTGATCAATTTATATGATAGATCTGAATGACACCATGCCGGTAGCATGTCTTGATTGGTAAGACCTTATTCCATCTTTAGTAAATAGAGGATATTTGTTGTTTAGGAGTGAATACCATAATTATTTTATTTCATCGAGAAGTGAGAAAACTTTATATATTTTCACGATTGTGAAGCATAAGTGAAAATATAAAAGTTTTCTCACTCAGATGAAATAAAATATGTTATTTATGACAAAACAACACATTTTCTTTTTATTTTATGATTTTACAAAAAAAGAATTAATGAAACTACGGAAGAACAACAAAAGTATAGTCCCGGCAGCTACGGTGAAAATAAAACTCTGTATTTCACAATGTATAAACGGACCACACTGTCCAAACTTAGTAAAGACATGTCACTCACACTGTTGGAACTTTCGTGAAGACAGCTGTCACATTGTTCAAGCTTTAGTACAGGCTAACCTGCTGTTATGTGCAAATCAGATAACCGGAATATATTATTTATATTATTGTTTAATAATATATAGTTATTACTAAAAGCCTTCCCGTCAATTCAAGATGAATGGCCACCCTTTTTGTCGTATTATCAATTTGAACATTTCTTGATAGTGGCGGAGAGAAACATATACTGAAACGCAAAAGAAACGCAAGACGGGAATTTCCGCTATATATTGTATGTACAATAAGCTGCTGTTAATCGAATGGTACATGGCTACCTAAGACCTTTCCTTTCGGAAAAAATACTAAAGGAACACATAATACAGCAAATAGTATTCCTTGAAAGTTTCATTATTGACAGAGTACGCGTTTGGCATGTGAGTAAACTTAGGATGCAACATTTTTCAAACTCTTTATGTTAAATACAGTACTGAACTGGCTCAGTTTTTCAAAGAGGAATTTCGACATTCATGAATTTCTTGTTACAAGGTGTAATGTGATTAAAACGTCTGTAGCATCACAGTTGTGTCCTTTCTCTAATTAACTGCAACTTTCATTTTTACAAAACATCTTGGGATTTCTTTGGAATATTATGTGGAATTAAGTGTGCAGTATATACAATATATAGCGGAAATTCCCGTGTTGCATTTCTTTTGCATTTCAGTATATATTGAAAACCGCTACTAAGTTGTATGTAAAAATAAGTATTATTTGCATGACGTAGATACTACTTTTACCGCTGTGTGACTGCACAGGAAAATCAGATAAATCTGAATTGTATAGCTGTACAAATTGATAAATACATTTACCTGTGGATTAATTTACCTGTTCAAAAATTTCTACGTCATCAAATACAATCTTATTCTCGCTTTTCACAGATATTGCAATGTTTGAATTTAAATATCCTTGGTTGTGTATTGATTTCGATTTAAATAAACATAAACATGTTTATGAAACAAAACATGGCCGGAGAACTTTAATGGAATTAAGTGGGGACCACGTAATGGTGTTTATTGGTCATTTTTTGTTCATCCCGAGGTCTTATATACTTCTTATAAGCTAAACTCGGCTTGAATATGTTCCATTTTTAACTTTTATACATTTAAACTGCAAATGATTTGTATTCTTTTTTAATTATGCAATTGCTGTTGATCTATATGCTTTTTGAACAATTGTTACTTTTGTGTTAATTATTTCTATTAATATCCAAGCCTATGATGTTTTACTTCTCTTTTGATTACCATATTTTAGTACAATACTTTTGGGATAGGATTCAGGGGCAGACACAGGATTTGAGATTAGTGGGGTGCAACTTTGGTGCAGCTTTAAAAAAAAAACACAGGTTGACAACCAAAGAAGCACAAATGCAATTTCTTTCCACAAAACTGTTCATAACAGTTGTTAGATTAATTGGGTGGGGTGCATCGGGGTGGGGTGGGGGTTGAGAGGCGGCGTGGAAAGGGTAGACCCGTGTGATAGCCCAGAGTGTAAGGTTTCTGACGTTCTATGTAACTCGCCAATACGAAAAATTTCAAAAGAGCATTAAACGTGTATTTTAACACACTAACCCAGTACCCTACTGGTGACATTGGCCTTGACTTTAATAAAACAAGAACTTATTCAATGTTGCTGCGTTTATATTTTGATTAAAGCTTATTTGAAACTTTTAACTCCAAACCTGTGGAAGGTATTGCTTTATACTCCAGGGTCCGACAAATCCTCTGCCCGGAGCCCGCGGGCTACCAAAAGTCGAGATCCGGACTACCATTTTTTTCTATCTCGCGTCCGGCGGGCTACTGCAAATTTTCTTTTGAAGTAGCCCGGCAAAAAAACAGATTTTAGCTCTAATCCATATCACAAAATCCTGTGTTCCCAGCTAATTAGTCAGATAAGATTACACCGCCATGCGTCGATAATAACACCAATTAACAAGGTGTTTAGACACCATGGGTGATCGGATCAGATCGATTGACAGATTAGTTATGTACAGGGTTTCCCCAAGACCTATATCGGATGTCGCATTTTAATGCCCGGCGGCGAATTTCCGTCATCCTTTGATCTCCGCGACATCCCTTATTAAAGCCTGGTACACACGGTAAGATTATCTCATAGGACAAATCTTATAAGACAAATCTGATACAATCTATTTTATGAAATTGCCTGTACACACGGTGAGATTAATTTTATGGGATTTTCTGGTGAACTTCAAATAAGTGCATACTGGATCTTTCCAGAATGTAAACGAATGAAAGCGCCTTGTCATACATTTTTCTTGTGGTAGTCTTTGTGCGTGACTGTCCACAAAACTTCCTCTTCCTCATAATAACCCATCAATTCATCAATTTTTTCATTCGTTCAGTTTCCTGCCATGTTGCTCTGTATGAACTAAAATACCCGCGTGTACAAATCTACAATGCATGTAGCCCCTATGCTGCGAAATATATGTCAAATCCGGAACGCAGTACACTTTGACCACAGTATCACCATGTGTGGTTGGATGGCGGTGCTTTTGATCTTGTCTTATGGAAATAGAGCATGTTCTATTTCCGGAAGACATCTTTCAGGCCATAAATTGTGTCTTAAGCCCCTGTACACACGATGCAATTTGTCTCACAAGACATATCTTATAAGATAAATCTTACCGTGTGTACCGAGCTTTAAATCCCAAAGCATTATGCCACTTGAAACAAGTGCAGTCCTGCGCGTGCCTGAATATGATTGACAGGTTATTGTCGCTCCCACTAAATAAGCTATCAGCCAATCATATTCGCGATAGCAGACTGCTGATTACCACCTGTGACCTGACTTGTGACCTGTGTATACACTCAGTGTTGAGTAATTAGGACACGGTGCTTTATTGATGAGGGACACGTGTTGAATTGAGTAGAGTAGAACAATTGCCGAAAATGAATGTTTATGATCGAGAAACAAACATGATTGTTTCATTCTGCAAGAATTTGTATGTAAGGGTAGCGGACGGCGATTTATAGAAAATACGACCCAAAAAACCGTCCTAACTCCGGAATATCGCATCTACAGGTGGGTGGGTAAATCACACACAAAAACAATTGAGTTGTGGTGAATGGGGGGTATCTGAAATCAATCAATCAAGATGGGGTCTCAAACATTTTTAATCAAGATGGGATGCTTTTCAAGTTAACAAAACACATTTTCGAGTAACTCGATATGTAAACTTACCCTGGGTAAGGCCATAACCCCTTGCCTAGGCTTACCCGACCAGTGACCTTGACATAGACATTTAAGATAATATGACGTCCATTTTTTCTTGTTTGAATTTTGGTCATATGTTTTAAGTGTATATAACTCAAACAACATCAATGGTATTGCTTTTAAAACTAAGTATGTACATTAACTGGGAGAAGGCCTAACCACCTGTTTAAAGCACTGTACATTAACTGGGAGAAGGCCTAACCACCTGTTTAAAGCACTGTACATTAACTGGGAGAAGGCCTAACCACCTGTTTGAACCACTACATTAACTGGGAGAAAGCCTGACCACCTGTTTAAACCACTGTACCTTAACTGGGAGAAGACCTAACCACCTGTTTAAAGCACTGTACATTAACTGGGAGAAGGCCTAACCACCTGTTTAAACCACTGTACATTAACTGGGTGAGGCTTAACCACCTGTTTAAACCACTGTACATTAACTGGGGGAAAGCCTAACCACCTGTTTAAACCACTGTAAAGTTTAAGTTCTCTGATGTCTTTTTAGCTCAAATATTCGAAGAAAAAATTTGCTATTGTCGTCACTTGATCGCCGTCGCCTGCGTCCAGTTAAAGTTTTATATGTAAGCTTGTATCTCAAAAACTACTTTACATAATGAATTGAAACTTCACAAATGTATCCAGCATCATTTAGCCAGGTTCTACAACTCTTGCTTTTATTTTAACAGAATTATGGCCCCTTTTAGACAATTTCGTTAACATTTTGTATGTAAGTTTGCTTCTCGAAAACTACTTTACATAATGGATTGAAACTTCGCAGACATATTCAGAACATTAAATAACATCATCGAGCTAGGTTCAACAACTCATGCTTTTAACAAATCTTGCTTTTATTTTAACAGAATTATGGCCCCTTTTGGACAATTTGGTTAAAGTTTTGTATGTAAGCTTCTTTCTAGAAAACTACTTTACATAATGGATTGAAACTTCACAGACATGCTAGGTTCTAACGTTTAACAACTCTTGCTTTTATTTTAACAAAATTATGGCTCCTTTTGTACTTAGATAATTCGGTTAAAGTTGTGTAAATAAGCTTGTCTACTTATTCTTTTTTAAATTTAAATATTTCATTACATCTTAAAATTCCCTTGAAGAACTCAATGACACAATACACATGACATCCCTTTCATATGAAGAACTCAGAGACAAGTGCCATAATATCTGTTCATGATTTTTTAGAATTATGCCTTTCAACCTAGTTTCCCAATAAATAGGCAAGGCTTCGAAGTTGAGCGTATGCACCGACGGGCGGTGCGTCTTGTTATATTTTCTGCCCCGTGTGGTTCTCGGGGGCCCCGTTTGGTCACGGGGCAAAGAATAGGGCCACTGCAGATCCCTTTGGAGGGATAGGCAGAGGGGTAGAATCCCCCCAAATTCATGTTCATTTTATCATTTTTTGTTCATGTTTATTAAAGGTCTTCATCATGATCCCTGCATTGTTTCAGGTGCTATTTCGCTCGCATCAAAAGAGCAGTGGCAGAAAAACAATAACATGGCTCCAGCGTAAAATGGAGTTTCTACGATAGAATTTGCAGCAACTCTGCAGTTCAGGGTGAGAAGGTTCTAGGCCCATTTTCCATATTTTATCTCGATGTACATGGAAGATGAGCCTGGCATGTTCATGCTTTTTAGGCGCCGTATAACCTTTTCATGTGTTGGTGCGCCTTAAAACCCCAATTCAATTCAATTCAATTGTTATATTTTCTATAGATTTTCATTGTACCCTCCTGACATACTACCCTCCCAGCCTCCATCATCCTGACTCTGCATCATAATTTTATGTTCTTGATGTTTTTAATGAAATGTTAATGGTTTTGCTTTGTTGCATTGCGTTAACATGCATTGGGGTTTCCTCTACCGAAACCCTACCATTCGCACTAAGCCTGAGGGTGCATTTAGCGTTGCCTATTCCAGTCCCTTCCGTCCGTCCTTCCCGAAAAGTTTGTATGTCCTTCTCCTCCCACAGTTGTCAAGCGATTGTTTCGAAACTTTACAGGATGCTGTTAATATGTGTTGTGTTTCTATCTCCTCCCACAGTTTTCAACTGATTGTTTTGAGGGACGCTTGTCTATTTTGTCAAGAGGTGCAAAACGATTCCACGTCAAAATCGACCTTGTAGTTACGGCCCTTTTTCAAATTTAACATTTTCTGCAGATTGTTTTCAGTGGGGGGCATTTCTTGCTTTTCTTAAATGAATATACTTTTGGGGTATTGGAGTAATTATATTCTCTAATCTATCCCCTTACACCCTCTCCCTACCACCCCAACCCACCTTGTGAATGACAAGATCCCGGTGGGTGAGACCGCTAATGGCAGTGGCTTTGTCATGATTTTTTTCAGAAGTGAAAAAGCTGTTAACAAAGTATTGGAATGCATGTACTCGACTTGGGAAATGTTATGTTGGTGGAGGATGTGGGTGGGGAGGGGTAATATAAACGCATATTGAGTGCCTGAGAATAGTAGATTTTGGTTTTTAGTGGCCGAAGGCCAACATAGCTTATGGGATGCCGAGTTGTCAGTCCTTCGTCCGTAGTTAACTTTTGCCCTGTGATCACGATAGGGACTTCATTATTAATCGGGTCTTTTTATCAATGGAAGCTCGGACAAGTTCGAAAACCACCCATATCGGATTAGTAACACCAGAATTATGGCCTTTGATTAATTGAAACAAATCCAATATTCAGGTTTGTGAACACGTTAGCACCTTCATTTTGTATTTGATATTTACCAGACTTGGCCAGATTCACATTGATATTAATAAAAGCTTGGATAAGTTTGAAACCCAGCTACCGGTATATCGGTTGAGTAACATCTAGTTTTGGACCTTTAACTGATTTATTGAAAAATGCCATATCCTGCCTTTAGTTCTTGAGCTGGCTGTAGACCCCCCTCCCCCCCCAGGGGGAATTTTGTAGGCTATGATTTTCTGAAAGAACATACATTAAGCTTCAAAATGAGACATGTGTGCCATCTGAGCGTTGGGGCTTTAATGAGTTTTGGGGGAAAACGTTGCGTTTTTAGACGAAAATCGCCGAAATCTGGAATTATTTTTTAGAAAAAGAATGGAATATATTAGAACCAATTTGAATTGATGGAATCTTTCTCGGAATGCACCTCTACGTGTTCCACCATATAATTTATGGATCCGATACTTAAATATTGAGATTTTGGGTAAAAATGTTAAAAAATTGAATAAAATCACTGATTTCTGTAATACATTGGGGGTATTTAACTAAAATTAGAAATATATCTAATACAATAGAAAAAAGAAATATTATAACCTTTTTGGTCAGGGTAAGTTCCAGTGATTAAACAGAAAAAAGTTCCAAACCGCATGATGTTTGGAAATGCCTTAATTTTGGGGTGAAAAATGTGTATTTTTGTCAAAAATCGCCGGAATCTGGAATTATTTTTTAAAATTAGTTTGAACATAACCTTATCAAATTGAAGCAATGGAATGTTGCATAGCATACACATTCAAGTTTTTCCTGGCATCATATATAACATATGTGCTCAAATATTGGCATTTTAGGGCAAAATGTTGGAAAAAATAACAAAAATCACTGGTTTCTGTAATCCATTGGGGTATTGGGTTAACATTTAGAAAAAATATTTATTGCAATATAATAAAAACATATTGTAACATTTTGGATAGACAAAGGTCCAATAATTAAGTAGAAAAAAATCCTGAACCATATGATGCTTAAAATATTGCCTTAATTTCCAGGTGAAAAATGTGTATTTCCGTCAAAAATCGACGGAATCTGGAGTTATCTTTTGAAAATAGTTTGAACATAAACTTATCAAATTGAAGCAATAAAATGTTGCACACTATACATATCCAAGTCATTTATTGTATCAGATATAACATATATGCTAAAGTATTTATATTTTAGGGCAAAATGTTGAAAAAATGACTAAAATCGCTGATTACTGTAATACATTGAGGTATTGGAAAAAAAATAAAAGTGCATTATAAGAAAGAACGGCATTTTTTTTTATAACATTTCTGCAGTCCAATGTGCAATAATATACCAGAAAACCTTCTTTTTCTATGGAAAATTCCTACTCTCACCTGGTGATATTGCCATTGACCCATCATATGTTTCCAAGGAGTGCATGGCACGCTGACATTTTATTTGCTAAAGCCTGCTCTAGCTGATACCTTACGGGATTTTTTTATAAAAAGAACCTCCCGAACAAATACAACACATCATGTACTAGTTCTTGAGCTGGCTGTAGACTCCCCCACCCCCCACCCAGCCCCCACACTCTCCCCCATGGGGGATTTTGTAGGGTATGATTTTCTGAAAGAACATACAATAAGTTTCAAAATGAGACAGGTGTGCCATCAATTATGAGCGTTGGGCTTTAGTGAGTAACGTGCATGTAAACTATGTTACCTTACATAACAATTAAAATTTGTACATTAAAAATGTTGAATATAAATTAAATCAAAACCATGTAAAAAACATAATACATGTACTTTTATTAATATAAGTTGAGAAGCGCTTCAAACTTAATGAAATTATTCTGTAATTTACGTTACACCACATTCATTACCAAAAACAAACTTATTTTTAGTGCAAATAGGTGGCTGTAAAAACTGGTGTTCGTCTGTTTTAGACTATGTATAATATGCATATGTATACTAGCTGAAATTTATGTGTAACACAATAAAAATAAATCAAACATGGCGTCCAAGATGGTCCCGTTGTGTCACAAGATCTGTAGGTCGGCCCAGCAGCTATTTCTCTATAACTATACTGTATATAGCTCTAGGTGTCATGTTCGAGGCCCGCACTCAGGTAGCCCTCCCCCTGATACGGTCTAGCGACCGAGTGCCACGCGTAGCGGGGACCTTTGCCGAGGCTGGCCACCGTTCCCGTTGAGTCAACAAAACCTGTTGGTCGGCCCAGCGGCCGTCGGCTGTGGGTCGCTCAAGGCTATTTCTCTCTATATAACTATACTGTATATAGCTCTAGGTGCCATGTTCGAGACCCGGAAGTCTTCCCCCTGTTACGACCTAGGGACTGAGTGCCACGCGTAGCGAAGACCGTTGCCGATGGCTGACCAGCGTTCCCCTTGTGTCACAAAACCTGTGGGTTGGACCAGCGGCCGTCGGCTGCAGGTCGCTCAAAGCTATTTACTATATAGCTCTAGATGGCATGTTCGAGACGCAAACTCAGGTAGCCTTTCCCCTGATACGACCTAGGTACCGAGTGCCACGCGTAGCGAGGACCGTTGCCGACGGCTGGCCACCGGTCCCGTTATGTCACAAAATATGTGGGTCGGCTATCGGCTGAGCGGCTATCGGCAGAAGGTCGTTCAAGGCTATTTCCCTCTATATAACTGTATATAGCTCTATGTGCCTTGTT
The DNA here is from genome assembly GCA_037043455.1 of Cyrtodaria siliqua. NCBI lineage: Eukaryota > Metazoa > Mollusca > Bivalvia > Adapedonta > Hiatellidae > Cyrtodaria > Cyrtodaria siliqua. Next base: position 18,117 of record JAWPHD010013413.1, on the reverse strand, counting down.
CGAGACTCAAATTCGGGTAGCCCTCACCCTGATAAGCCCTAGGGACCGAGTACCACACATAGCGGGGACCTTTGCCGACGGCTGGCCACCGGTCCCGTTGTGTCACAAAATATGTGGATTGGTCCAGCAGCCATCGACCGAAGATCGCTCAACGCTATTTCCCTCTATACATATATAACTATACTGTATAAAGCTCTAGGTGAGTTACGAGGTTCGAGACCCGAACTCGGGTAGCCTCCCCCCTGATACAGCCTAGCGATTGAATGCCACGCGTTGCCGGGACCTTTGCCGACGGCAGCCCACTAGTCTCGTTTTGTCACCCTATCTGTAAGTCGGCCCAGCGGCCGTCGGCCGAAGGTCGTTCAACGCTATCCCATGTTCGAAACTCGAACTCGGGTAGCCTTTCCCCTAATATGGACTACTGACCGAGTGCCACATGTACTGGGGACCTTTGCTGACAGCTGGCCACCGGTCCCGTTGTGTTGCAAAATATGTGGGTCGGCCCAGTGGCCGTATGCAGAGGGTCGCTCAACGCTATTTCTCTGTTTATAACTTATACTGTATCTAGCTCTATGTACCATGTTCGAAATGCCGGTAACGTGGTAAAGTCCAAGTCGCCAGTTGGTACATGACATGTTCCAGAATGCTCTACACATAATGGGCTTTCAGAAAAATAGGGTGTACAAAATTCCCCCTGGGGTGAGGGTTACTCCTACTAGCTTACAGTCTATTTTTCTATTGTACCGGTATTATATATTTTTCTAGATTTTAACCAAATACCCCCAATGGATTGCAGAAATAAGTGATTTTAGTCCTTTTTTCCAACATATTTCAGCAGATATGTTATACATGATGCCAGGAAACACTTGAATATGTATGCTGTGCAACATTATATTAATTCAATTTGATAAGTTTATGTTAAAACTATTTTTAAAAATAATTCCAGATTTCGTCGATTTTTGACAAAAATACACATTTTCGCCTAAAAATTAAGGCATTTTCAAGCATCATACGGTTCGGGACTTTTTTCTACTTAATTATTGGACCTTTGTCTATTCCAAAAATAGTACAATGTGTCCTTATTCAATTGTATTAAATTTGTTTCTAGATTTTAACCTAATACCCCCAATGGATTACAGAAAGTAGTGATTTTTGTCATTTTTTCCAACATTTTGCCCTAAAATGCCAATATTTGAGCACATATGTTATATATGATGCAAAGAAAAACTAGAATATGCATGCTGTGCAACATTCTATTGCTTCAATTTGATAAGTTTATGTTGAAACTAATTTTAAAAAATAATTCCAGATTCCGACGATTTTTGACAAAAATGCACATTTTTCACCTCAAAATTAAGGCATTTCCAAACATCATGCGGTTTGGAACTTTTTTCTGTTTAATCACTGGACCTTACCCTGCCCAAAAAGGTTACAATATTTCTTTTTTCTATTGTATTAGATATTTTTCTAATTTTTAGTTAAATACCCCCAATGTATTACAGAAATCAGCGATTTTATTCATTTTTTTAACATTTTTACCCAAAATCTCAATATTTAAGTATCGGATCCATAAATTTTATGGTGGGACACGTAGAGATACGTTCCGAGAAAGATTCCATCAATTCAAATTGGTTCTAATATATTCCATTCTTTTTCTAAAAAATAATTCCAGATTTCGGCGATTTTCGTCTAAAAACGCAACGTTTTACCCCAAAACTCACTAAAGCCCCAACGCTCACATGGCACACATGTCTCATTTTAAAACTTACTGTATGTTCTTTCAGAAAATCATACTGTACAAAATTCCCCCTTGGGGGGGGGGGAGGGTTTCTCCTATAAGCTCACAGCCTACTTGTGAACAATTGGTACATTCGTGTTGTATTTGCTCTTTACCAAATTGGTCAGAGTGTTGATATTAACGAATGCTTGCGAGGTAAATCTGGGATTCATGTATATGACATCGTTTTAAACAGCTGTAAAGTAAAAATGGGGGTCATGTATTTGAAATGCGTTTTAAACTGCTGTGAAGTAAAATGGATGTCATGTTTTTGACATGCATTTTGGGATCACTCTTCGTCCGTCGTCGGCGTCGGCGTTAACTTTTCTTCATTTGGCCAGTTTTGACCAAATTCACATGGATGACCCTTAGATGAATGCTTTTTAGAGTTGTTAAAATTAGGTCAGTGCGACATCCAAGATGGCCGCCATTACCATATATGGTCAAAACCTTAAAAACCTTCTCAAGAACGCTGGACAGATTTCAACAGTTTTTCTTTTAAAATGATCGTCAAGGCCTAGACTATCAAGTTTATTCAAATGAAGTCCCCCTGGGACTTCATTTGAAATGGCCTTGTCCCTGGGGTCCAGGGTTTGTATATTGAGATTTTGCAACGTTTTTCATATATATAGACATATAGGAAAAAACAGAAAAAAATCTTCTTCTCTGAAATCACAAGGCACAGAGCTCTCATGTATTACATGTAGCATCAGCTTATGGTACTCTACTAAGTTTGTTCAAATGGTGACCCTGGGGTCTAATTTGGTCCCGCCTCGTGGGTCACAGTTTTACATAGACTTATATAGGGAGGGGGGGAATCTTCTCTGAAACTTCAAGAGCCAGAGGTTTAATATTTCGCATTCACGGTAAAATTATGGTCCTTTACCAAGTTTGTTCAAATGGTGACCCTGGGGTCACATTTGGCTCCACCGCAGGGGTAACCTGTTTTATATAGACTTGTATAGGGAAAACTTAAAAAATCTTCTCTGAAACTGCATTAGACCCAGATGTTTAATATTTTGCATTTGCTATAAGCTTATGGTTCTGTACCAAGTTTGTTCAAATGGTGACCCTGATGTCCAATTTGGCCCCGCCCAGGGGGTCACAGTTTACATAGACTTGTATAGGGGGAAAAAATCAAAAAATCTTCTTCTCTGAAACGTAACAAGAGTCTGAGGTTTAATCTTTTGCATTAATTTTACTATAAGATTACGGTCCTTTACCAAGATTGTTCAAATGGTGACCCTGGGGTCACATTTGGCACCGCCCCGGGTTCTTGTTTGTCTGTTTGCATGTTTGTTTCTGTGTTTTGTGGTTGACTGTCCTCCTTGAGTGCTACTTTCCCTGTCCAATCTTTTTATATTTCTTTACCTAGGCTTGTATAGGGAAAATCTTAAAAAAAGTCTTCTTCTCTGGAACTCCAAGAGCCAGAGGTTTAATGTTTTGCATTTGCTATAAGCTTATAGTCCTCTACCAAGTTTGTTCAAATGGTGACCCTGGGGTCAATTTGGCCCCGCCCCGGGGTCACAGTTTAACATAGACTTATATAGGAAAACATTAAAAACAATTCTTCTCTGGAACTACAGGAGCCAGAGGTTTAATATTTTGCATTTACTATAATCTTCTGGTCCTTTACCACGTTTGTTCAAATGGTGACCCTGGGGTCACATGTTGTACATAGACTTGTACAGGGAAAAGCTTAAACAATCTACGCTAAAACCACAAGGCACACAGCTCTCATAAATTACATGTAGCGCTGGGGTCACATTTGGCCCTGCCCCAGGTCATACACTCTAGCACCTTCATTTTTTGTATTTGATATTTACCAAACGTTGTCAGTGTCTTTATATCAATGTTGTTAACACAACAGAGGTTAACAACAGAGGCAACATTTCTTGAACAATCTTAACCAAACTTGCACAGATTGTATATGACCTTAAGATTTCGAAAAAGTTTGATAATGGGCCAGTACTCAGATGATCGATTTAGGGCCATCTTGACCCTCTAGTTATACTGCTGTGAAGTAAATATAGAAGTCATGTATTTGAATTGCGGTTTGAACTACTGTGAGGTAAATATGGGGGTCATGTTTTGAAATGCATTTTATACTGCTGTGAAGTAAATATAGAAGTGTATTTGAATTGCGGTTTGAACTACTGTGTGGTAAATATGGGGTTCATGATTGTTTTTGACATGCATTTTATACTGCTGTGAAGTAAATATTAAAGTCATGTATTTGAATTGCGGTTTGAACTACTGTGAGGTAAATATGGGGGTCATGTGTTTGACATGCATTTTATACTGCTGTGAAGTAAATATTGAAGTGTATTTGAATTGCGGTTTGAACTACTGTGTGGTAAATATGGGGGTCATGTTTTTGACATGCATTTTATACTGCTGTGAAGTAAATATTGAAGTCATGTATTTGAATTGCGGTTTGAACTACTGTGAGGTAAATATGGGGGTCATGTATTTGACATGCATTTTATACTGCTGTGAAGTAAATATAGAAGTCATGTATTTGAATTGCGGTTTGAACTACTGTGAGGTAAATATTGGGGTCATGTTTTTGACATGCATTTTATACTGCTGTGAAGTAAATATAGAAGTCATGTATTTGAATTGCGGTTTGAACAACTGTGAGGTAAATATGGGAGTCATGTTTTTGACATGCATTTTATACTGCTGTGAAGTAAATATAGAAGGTATTTGAATTGCGGTTTGAACTACTGTGAGGTAAATACGTGGGTCATGTTTTTGACATGCATTTTATACTGCTGTGAAATAAATATTGAAGTCATGTATTTGAATTGCGGTTTTAACTACTGTGAGGTAAATATGGGGGTCATGTGTTTGACATGCATTTTATACTGCTGTGAAGTAAATATAGAAGTCATGTATTTGAATTGCGGTTTGAACTACTGTGAGGTAAATATGGGGGTCATGTTTTTTACATGCATTTTATACTGCTGTGAAGTAAATATTGAAGTCATGTATTTGAATTGCGGTTTGAACTACTGTGAGGTAAATATGGGGGTCATGTTTTTGACATGCATTTTATACTGCTGTGAAGTAAATATAGAAGTCATGTATTTGAATTGCGGTTTGAACTACTGTGAGGTAATATGGGGGTCATGTTTTTGACATGCATTTTATACTGCTGTGAAGTAAATATAGGTCATGTATTTGAATTGCTGTTTGAACTACTGTGAGGTAAATATGGGGGTCATGTTTTTGACATGCTTTTTATACTGCTGTGAAGTAAATATTGAAGTCATGTATTTGAATTGCGGTTTGAACTACTGTGAGGTAAATATGGGGGTCATGTGTTTGACATGCATCTTATACTGCTGTGAAGTAAATATAGAAGTCATGTATTTGAATTGCGGTTTGAACTACTGTGAGGCAAATATTGGGGTCATGTTTTTGACATGCATTTTATACTGCTGTGAAGTAAATATAGGTCATGTATTTGAATTGCGGTGAACTACTGTGAGGTAAATATGGGGGTCATGTTTTTGACATGCATTTTATACTGATGTGAAGCAAATATAGAAGGCATGTATTTGAATTGCGGTTTGAACTACTGTGAGGTAAATATGGGGGTCATGTTTTTGACATGCATTTTATACTGCTGTGAAGTAAATATAGGTCATGTATTTGAATTGCGGTTTGAACTACTGTGAGGTAAATATGGGGGTCATGTTTTTGACATGCATTTTATACTGCTGTGAAATAAATATAGGTCATGTATTTGAATTGCAGTTTGGACTACTGTGAGGTAATAATGGGGGTCATGTTTTTGACATGCATTTTATACTGCTGTGAAGTAAATATAGAAGTCATGCATTTGAAATGCGGTTTGAACTTCTGTGAGGTAAATATGGGGTCATGTTTTTGACATGCATTTTATACTGCTGTGAAGTAAATATAGAAGTCATGTATTTGAATTGCGTTTTGAACTTCTGTGAGGTAAATATGGGGTCATGTTTTTGACATGCATTTTATACTGCTGTGAAGTAAATATAGAAGTCATGTATTTGAATTGCGTTTTGAACTTCTGTGAGGTAAATATGGGGGTCATGTGTTTGACATGCATGTTATACTGCTGTGAAGTAAATATAGAAGTCATGTATTTGAATTGCGTTTTGAACTTCTGTGAGGTAAATATGGGGGTCATGTGTTTGACATGCATTTTATACTGCTGTGAAGTAAATATAGAAGTCATGTATTTAAATTGCGGTTGAACTACTGTGAGGTAAATGTGGGGGTCATGTTTTTGACATGCATTTTATACTGCTGTGAAGTAAATATAGAAGTCATGTATTTGAATTGTGGTTTGAACTACTGTGAGGTAAATATGGGGGTCATGTGTTTGACATGCATTTTATACTGCTGTGGAGTAAATATAGAAGTCATGTATTTGAATTGTGGTTTGAACTACTGTGAGGTAAATATGGGGGTCATGTGTTTGAAATGCATTTTATACTGCTGTAAAGTAAATATACAAGTCATGTATTTGAATTGCGGTTTGAACTACTGTGAGGTAAATATGGGGGTCATGTTTTGACATGCATTTTATACTGCTGTGAAGTAAATATAGGTCATGTATTTAAATTGCGGTTTGAACTACTGTGAGGTAAATATGGGGGTCATGTTTTTGACATGCATTTTATACTGCTGTGAAGTAAATATAGAAGTCATGTATTTGAATTGCGGTTATAACTACTCTGAGGTAAATATGGGGGTCATGTTTTTGACATGCATTTTATACGGCTGTGAAGTTAGTATACACTTCTCAAAACTGCTAACTACACCGCTCACGTTTTGGGTTATATATATCGATGGGTTGAATGTTTTTCAATAAAATAAAAAGGAAATACCAATTCAATCATTTTTACATCATTTCATTTTATTTTTTTCATGGGCAATGCTAGAACTAAACCACAATAAGCAATTACAAACGACCCATGTAAACACTAAAGTCACACTTTTCCCATATCTACACTAAACCACAATAAGCAATTACAAACGACCCATGTAAACACTAAAGTCACACTTTTCCCATATCTACATGTAAAAAAGTGGGAAAAGTGTGACTTTAGTGTTTACATGGGTCGTTTGTAATTGCTTATTGTGGTTTAGTGTAGATATGGGAAAAGTGTGACTTTAGTGTTTACATGGGTCGTTTGTAATTGCTTATTGTGGTTTAGTTCTAGCATTGCCCATGAAAAAAATAAAATGAAATGATGTAAAAATGATTGAATTGGTATTTCCTTTTTATTTTATTGAAAAACATTCAACCCATCGATATATATAACCCAAAACGTAGCGGTGTAGTTAGCAGTTTTGAGAAGTGTAGAAGTCAAGTATTTGAATTGAGGTTTGAACTACTGTGAGGTAAATATGGGGGTCATGTTTTTGACATGCATTTTATACTGCTGTGAAGTAAATATAGGTCATGTATTTGAATTGTGGTTTGAACTACTGTGAGGTAAATATGGGGGTCATGTGTTTGAAATGCATTTTATACTGCTGTGAAGTAAATATACAAGTCATGTATTTGAATTGCGGTTTGAACTACTGTGAGGTAAATATGGGGGTCATGTTTTTGACATGCATTTTATACTGCTGTGAAGTAAATATAGGTCATGTATTTGAATTGCGGTTTGAACTACTGTGAGGTAAATATGGGTGTCATGTTTTTGACATGCATTTTATACTGCTGTGAAGTAAATATAGAAGTCATGTATTTGAATTGCGGTTAGAACTACTCTGAGGTAAATATGGGGGTCATGTTTTTTTCACATGCATTTTATACTGCTGTGAAGTAAGTATAGAAGTCAAGTATTTGAATTGAGGTTTGAACTACTGTGAGGTAAATATGGGGGTCATGTTTTTGACATGCATTTTATACTGCTGTGAAGTAAATATAGGTCATGTATTTGAATTGCGGTTTGAACTACTGTGAGGTAAATATGGGGGTCATGTTTTTGACATACATTTTATACTGCTGTGAAGTAAATATATAAGTCATGTATTTGAATTCTGGTTTGAACTACTGTGAGGTAAATATGGGGGTCATGTGTTGGACATGCATTTTATACTGCTGTGAAGTAAATATAGGTCATGTATTTGAATTGCGGTTTGAACTACTGTGAGGTAAATATGGGGGTCATGTGTTTGACATGCATTTTATACTGCTGTGGAGTAAATATAGAAGTCATGTATTTGAATTGCGGTTTGAACTACTGTGAGGTAAATATGGGGGTCATGTGTTTGACATTCATTTTATACTTCTGTGAAGTAAATATAAAAGTCATGTATTTGAATTGCGGTTTGAACTACTGTGAGGTAAATATGGGGGTCATGTTTTTGACATGCATTTTATACTGCTGTGAAGTAAATAGAGGTCATGTATTTGAATTACAGTTTGAACTACTGTGAGGGAAATATGGGGGTAATGTTTTTGACATGCATTTTATACTGTTGTGAAGTAAATATAGGTCATGTATTTGAATTGCGGTTTGAACTACTGTGAGGTAAATATGGGGGTCATGTTTTTGACATGCAGTTTATACTGCTGTGAAGTAAATATAGGTCATGTATTTGAATTGCGGTTTGAACTTCTGTGAGGTAAATATGGGGGTTATGTTTTTGACATGCATTTTATACTGCTGTGAAGTAAATATAGGTCATATATTTGAATTGCGGTTTGAACTACTGAGAGGTAAATATGGGGGTCATGTTTTTGACATGCATTCCATACTGCTGTGAAGTAAATATAGGTCATGTATTTGAATTGCGGTTTGAATTACTGTGAGGTAAATATGGGGGTCATGTTTTTGACCTGCATTTTATACTGCTGTGAAGTAAATATAGAAGTCATGTATTTGAATTGCGGATTTAACTACTGTGATGTAAATGTGGGGGTCATGTTTTGACATGCATTTTATACTGTTGTGAAGTAAATATAGGTCATGTATTTGAATTGCGGTTTAAACTACTGTGATGTAAATGTGGGGGTCATTTTTGACATGCATTTTATACTGCTGTGAAGTAAATATAGAAGTCATGTATTTGAATTGCGGTTTGAATTACTGTGAGGTAATTATGGGGGTCATGTTTTTGACATGCATTTTATACTGCTGTGAAGTAAATATAGAAGTCATGTATTTGAATTGCGGTTTTAACTACTGTGATGTAAATGTGGGGGTCATGTTTTTGACATGCATTTTATACTGTTGTGAAGTAAATATAGGTCATGTATTTGAATTGCGGTTTGAACTACTGTGAGGTAAATATGGGGGTCATGTTTTTGACATGCATTTTATACTGCTGTGAAGTAAATATAGAAGTCATGTATTTGAATTGCGGTTTGAACTACTGTGAGGTAAATATGGGGGTCATGTTTTTGACATGCATTTTATACTGCTGTGAAGTAAATATAGGTCATGTATTTGAATTGTGGTTTGAACTACTGTGAGGTAAATATGGGGGTCATGTTTTTTACCTGCATTTTATACTGCTGTGAAATAAATAGAGGTCATGTATTTGAATTACAGTTTGAACTACTGTGAGGTAAATATGGGGGTAATGTTATTGACATGCATTTTATACTGTTGTGAAGTAAATATAGGTCATGTATTTGAATTGCGGTTTGAACTACTGTGAGGTTAATATGGGGGTCATGTTTTTGACATGCATTTTATACTGCTGTGAAGTAAATATAGGTCATGTATTTGAATTGCGGTTTGAACTACTGTGAGGTAAATATGGGGGTCATGTTTTTGACATGCTTTTTATACTGCTGTGAAGTAAATATAGAAGTCATGTATTTGAATTGCGGTTTGAACTACTGTGAGGTAAATATGGGGGTCATGTTTTTGACATGCATTTTATACTGCTGTGAAGTAAATATAGGTCATGTATTTGAATTGCGGTTTGAACTACTTTGAGGTAAATATGGGGGTCATGTTTTTGACATGCATTTTATACTGCTGTGAAGTAAATATATAAGTCATGTATTTGAATTCTGGTTTGAACTACTGTGAGGTAAATATGGGGGTCATGTGTTGGACATGCATTTTATACTGCTGTGAAGTAAATATAGGTCATGTATTTGAATTGCGGTTTGAACTACTGTGAGGTAAATATGGGGGTCATATTTTTGACATGCATTTTATACTGCTGTGAAGTAAATAAATAAGTCATGTATTTGAATTGCGGTTTGAACTACTGTGAGTTAAATATGGGGGTCATGTGTTTGACATGCATTTTATACTGCTGTGGAGTAAATATAGAAGTCATGTATTTGAATTGCGGTTTGAACTACTGTGAGGTAAATATGGGGGTCATGTGTTTGACATTCATTTTATACTGCTGTGAAGTAAATATAGAAGTCATGTATTTGAATTGCGGTTTGAACTACTGTGAGGTAAATATGGGGGTCATGTTTTTGACATGCATTTTATACTGCTGTGAAGTAAATAGAGGTCATGTATTTGAATTACAGTTTGAACTACTGTGAGGGAAATATGGGGGTAATGTTTTTGACATGCATTTTATACTGTTGTGAAGTAAATATAGGTCATGTATTTGAATTGCGGTTTGAACTACTGTGAGGTAAATATGGGGGTCATGTTTTTGACATGCATTTTATACTGCTGTGAAGTAAATATAGGTCATGTATTTGAATTGCGGTTTAAACTTCTGTGAGGTAAAAATGGGGGTTATGTTTTTGACATGCATTTTATACTGCTGTGAAGTAAATATAGGTCATATATTTGAATTGCGGTTTGAACTACTGAGAGGTAAATATGGGGGTCATGTTTTTGACATGCATTCCATACTGCTGTGAAGTAAATATAGGTCATGTATTTGAATTGCGGTTTGAATTACTGTGAGGTAAATATGGGGGTCATGTTTTTGACCTGCATTTTATACTGCTGTGAAGTAAATATAGAAGTCATGTATTTGAATGGCGGTTTGAACTACTGTGAGGCAAATATTGGGGTCATGTTTTTGACATACATTTTATACTGCTGTGAAGTAAATATAGGTCATGTATTTGAATTGCGGTGAACTACTGTGAGGTAAATATGGGGGTCATGTTTTTGACATGCATTTTATACTGATGTGAAGCAAATATAGAAGGCATGTATTTGAATTGCGGTTTGAACTACTGTGAGGTAAATATGGGGGGCATGATTTTGACATGCATTTTATACTGCTGTGAAGTAAATATAGGTCATGTATTTTAATTGCGGTTTGAACTACTGTGAGGTAAATATGGGGGTCATATTTTTGACATGCATTTTATACTGCTGTGAAGTAAATATAGAAGTCATGTATTTGAATTGCGTTTTGAACTTCTGTGAGGTGAATATGGGGGTCATGTGTTTGACATGCATGTTATACTGCTGTGAAGTAAATATAGAAGTCATGTATTTGAATTGCGTTTTGAACTTCTGTGAGGTAAATATGGGGGTCATGTGTTTGACATGCATTTTATACTCCTGTGAAGTAAATATAGAAGTCATGTATTTAAATTGCGGTTGAACTACTGTGAGGTAAATGTGGGGGTCATGTTTTTGACATGCATTTTATACTGCTGTGAAGTAAATATAGAAGTCATGTATTTGAATTGTGGTTTGAACTACTGTGAGGTAAATATGGGGGTCATGTGTTTGACATGCATTTTATACTGCTGTGGAGTAAATACAGAGGTCATATATTTGAATTGTGGTTTGAACTACTGTGAGGTAAATATGGGGGTCATGTGTTTGAAATGCATTTTATACTGCTGTGAAGTAGATATACAAGTCATGTATTTGAATTGCGGTTTGAACTACTGTGAGGTAAATATGGGGGTCATGTTTTTGACATGCATTTTATACTGCTGTGAAGTAAATATAGGTCATGTATTTAAATTGCGGTTTGAACTACTGTGAGGTAAATATGGGGGTCATGTTTTTGACATGCATTTTATACTGCTGTGAAGTAAATATAGAAGTCATGTATTTGAATTGCGGTTAGAACTACTCTGAGGTAAATATGGGGGTCATGTTTTTGACATGCATTTTATACGGCTGTGAAGTAAGTATAGAAGTCAAGTATTTGAATTGAGGTTTGAACTACTGTGAGGTTAATATGGGGGTCATATTTTTGACATGCATTTTATACTGCTGTGAAGTAAATATAGGTCATGTATTTGAATTGTGGTTTGAACTACTGTGAGGTAAATATGGGGGTCATGTGTTTGAAATGCATTTTATTCTGCTGTGAAGTAAATATACACGTCATGTATTTGAATTGCGGTTTGAACTACTGTGAGGTAAATGTGGGGGTCATGTTTTGACATGCATTTTATACTGTTGTGAAGTAAATATAGAAGTCATGTATTTGAATGGCGGTTTGAACTACTGTGAGGTAAATATGGGGGTCATGTTTTTGACATGCATTTTATACTGTTGTGAAGTAAATATAGGTCATGTATTTGAATTGCGGTTTGAACTACTGTGAGGTAAATATGAGGGTCATGTTTTTGACATCATTTTATACTGCTGTGAAGTAAATATAGGTCATGTATTTGAATTGCGGTTTGAACTAATGTGAGGTAAATATGGGGGTCATGTTTTTGACATGCATTTTATACTGCTGTGAAGCAAATATAGAAGGCATGTATTTGAATTACGGTTTGAACTACTGTGAGGTAAATATGGGGGTCATGTTTTTGACATGCATTTTGTACTGCTGTGGAGTAAACATAGAAGTCATGTATTTGAATTGCGGTTTGAACTACTGTGAGGTAAATATGGGGGTCATGTGTTTGACATGCATTTTATACTGCTGTGAAGTAAATATACAAGTCATGTATTTGAATTGTGGTTTGAACTACTGTGAGGTAAATATGGGGGTCATGTTTTTGACATGCATTTTATACTGCTGTGAAGTAAATATAGGTCATGTATTTGAATTGCGGTTTGAACTACTGTGAGGTAAATATGGGGGTCATGTTTTTGACATGCATTTTATACTGCTGTGAAGTAAATATAGAAGTCATGTATTTGAATTGCTGTTAGAACTACTCTGAGGTAAATATGGGGGTCATGTTTTTTACATGCATTTTATACTGCTGTGTAGTAAGTATAGAAGTCAAGTATTTGAATTGAGGTTTGAACTACTGTGAGGTAAATATGGGGGTCATGTTTTTGACATGCATTTTATACTGCTGTGAAGTAAATATAGGTCATGTATTTGAATTGCGGTTGGAACTACTGTGAGGTAAATATGGGGGTCATGTTTTTGACATGCATTTTATACTGCTGTGAAGTAAATATATAAGTGATGTATTTGAATTCTGGTTTGAACTACTGTGAGGTAAATATGGGGGTCATGTGTTGGACATGCATTTTATACTGCTGTGAAGTAAATAAAGGTCATGTATTTGAATTGCGGTTTGAACTACTGTGAGGTAAATATGGGGGTCATATTTTTGACATGCATTTTATACTGCTGTGAAGTAAATATATAAGTCATGTATTTGAATTGCGGTTTGAACTACTGTGTGGTAAATATGGGGGTCATGTGTTTGACATGCATTTTATACTGCTGTGGAGTAAATATAGAAGTCATGTATTTGAATTGCGGTTTGAACTACTGTGAGGTAAATATGGGGGTCATGTGTTTGACATTCATTTTATACTGCTGTGAAGTAAATATAGAAGTCATGTATTTGAATTGCGGTTTGAACTACTGTGAGGTAAATATGGGGGTCATGTATTTGACATGCATTTTATACTGCTGTGAAGTAAATAGAGATCATGTATTTGAATTACAGTTTGAACTACTGTGAGGGAAATATGGGGGTAATGTTTTTGACATGCATTTGATACTGTTGTGAAGTAAATATAGGTCATGTATTTGAATTGCGGTTTGAACTACTGTGAGGTAAATATGGGGGTCATGTTTTTGACATGCATTTTATACTGCTGTGAAGTAAATATAGGTCATGTATTTGAATTGCGGTTTGAAATTCTGTGAGGTAAATATGGGGGTTATGTTTTTGACATGCATTTTATACTGCTGTGAAGTAAATATAGGTCATATATTTGAATTGCGGTTTGAACTACTGAGAGGTAAATATGGGGGTCATGTTTTTGACATGCATTCCATACTGCTGTGAAGTAAATATAGGTCATGTATTTGAATTGCGGTTTGAATTACTGTGAGGTAAATATGGGGGTCATGTTTTTGACCTGCATTTTATGCTGCTGTGAAGTAAATATAGAAGTCATGTATTTGAATTGCGGTTTTAACTACTGTGATGTAAATGTGGGGGTCATGTTTTGACATGCATTTTATACTGTTGTAAAGTAAATATAGGTCATGTATTTCAATTGCGGTTTTAACTACTGTGATGTAAATGTGGGGGTCATGTTTTGACATGCATTTTATACTGCTGTGAAGTAAATATAGAAGTCATGTATTTGAATTGCGGTTTAAATTACTGTGAGGTAATTATGGGGGTCATGTTTTTGACATGCATTTTATACTGCTGTGAAGTAAATATAGAAGTCATGTATTTGAATTGCGGTTTTAACTACTGTGATGTAAATGTGGGGGTCATGTTTTTGACATGCATTTTATACTGTTGTGAAGTAAATATAGGTCATGTATTTGAATTGCGGTTGGAACTACTGTGAGGTAAATATGGGGGTCATGTTTTTGACATGCATTTTATACTGCTGTGAAGTAAATATAGAAGTCATGTATTTGAATTGCGGTTTGAACTACTGTGAGGTAAATATGGGGGTCATGTTTTTGACATGCATTTTATACTGCTGTGAAGTAAATATAGGTCATGTATTTGAATTGTGGTTTGAACTACTGTGAGGTAAATATGGGGGTCATGTTTTTGACATGCATTTTATACTGCTGTGAAATAAATAGAGGTCATGTATTTGAATTACAGTTTGAACTACTGTGAGGTAAATATGGGGGTAATGTTTTTGACATGCATTTTATACTGTTGTGAAGTAAATATAGGTCATGTATTTGAATTGCGGTTTGAACTACTGTGAGGTAAATATGGGGGTCATGTTTTTGACATGCATTTTATACTGCTGTGAAGTAAATATAGGTCATGTATTTGAATTGCGGTTTGAACTAATGTGAGGTAAATATGGCGGTCATGTTTTTGACATGCATTTTATACTGCTGTGAAGTAAATATAGAAGTCATGTATTTGAAATGCGGTTTGAATTACTGTGAGGTAAATATGGGGGTTATGTTTTTGACATGCATTTTATACTGCTGTGAAGTAAATATAGGTCATATATTTGAATTGCGGTATGAACTACTGAGAGGTAAATATGGGGGTCATGTTTTTGACATGCATTCCATTCTGCTGTGAAGTAAATATAGGTCATGTATTTGAATTGCGGTTTGAATTACTGTGAGGTAAATATGGGGGTCATGTTTTTGACATGCATTTTATACTGCTGTGAAATAAATATAGAAGTCATGTATCTGAATTGCGGTTTTAACAACTGTGATGTAAATATGGGGGTCATGTTTTTGACATGCATTCCATACTGCTGTGAAGTAAATATAGGTCATGTATTTGAATTGCGGTTTGAATTACTGTGAGGTAAATATGGGGGTCATGTTTTTGACCTGCATTTTATACTGCTGTGAAGTAAATATAGAAGTCATGTATTTGAATTGCGGTTTTAACTACTGTGATGTAAATGTGGGGGTCATGTTTTGACATGCATTTTATACTGTTGTGAAGTAAATAGAGGTCATGTATTTCAATTGCGGTTTTAACTACTGTGATGTAAATGTGGGGGTCATGTTTTGACATGCATTTTATACTGCTGTGAAGTAAATATAGAAGTCATGTATTTGAATTGCGGTTAGAACTACTCTGAGGTAAATATGGGGGTCATGTTTTTGACATGCATTTTATACGGCTGTGAAGTAAGTATAGAAGTCAAGTATTTGAATTGAGGTTTGAACTACTGTGAGGTAAATATGGGGGTCATATTTTTGACATGCATTTTATACTGCTGTGAAGTAAATATAGGTCATGTATTTGAATTGTGGTTTGAACTACTGTGAGGTAAATATGGGGGTCATGTGTTTGAAATGCATTTTATTCTGCTGTGAAGTAAATATACACGTCATGTATTTGAATTGCGGTTTGAACTACTGTGAGGTAAATGTGGGGGTCATGTTTTGACATGCATTTTATACTGTTGTGAAGTAAATATAGAAGTCATGTATTTGACTGGCGGTTTGAACTACTGTGAGGTAAATATGGGGGTCATGTTTTTGACATGCATTTTATACTGTTGTGAAGTAAATATAGGTCATGTATTTGAATTGCGGTTTGAACTACTGTGAGGTAAATATGAGGGTCATGTTTTTGACATCATTTTATACTGCTGTGAAGTAAATATAGGTCATGTATTTGAATTGCGGTTTGAACTAATGTGAGGTAAATATGGGGGTCATGTTTTTGACATGCATTTTATACTGCTGTGAAGCAAATATAGAAGGCATGTATTTGAATTACGGTTTGAACTACTGTGAGGTAAATATGGGGGTCATGTTTTTGACATGCATTTTGTACTGCTGTGGAGTAAACATAGAAGTCATGTATTTGAATTGCGGTTTGAACTACTGTGAGGTAAATATGGGGGTCATGTGTTTGACATGCATTTTATACTGCTGTGAAGTAAATATACAAGTCATGTATTTGAATTGTGGTTTGAACTACTGTGAGGTAAATATGGGGGTCATGTTTTTGACATGCATTTTATACTGCTGTGAAGTAAATATAGGTCATGTATTTGAATTGCGGTTTGAACTACTGTGAGGTAAATATGGGGGTCATGTTTTTGACATGCATTTTATACTGCTGTGAAGTAAATATAGAAGTCATGTATTTGAATTGCTGTAAGAACTACTCTGAGGTAAATATGGGGGTCATGTTTTTTACATGCATTTTATACTGCTGTGTAGTAAGTATAGAAGTCAAGTATTTGAATTGAGGTTTGAACTACTGTGAGGTAAATATGGGGGTCATGTTTTTGACATGCATTTTATACTGCTGTGAAGTAAATATAGGTCATGTATTTGAATTGCGGTTGGAACTACTGTGAGGTAAATATGGGGGTCATGTTTTTGACATGCATTTTATACTGCTGTGAAGTAAATATATAAGTGATGTATTTGAATTCTGGTTTGAACTACTGTGAGGTAAATATGGGGGTCATGTGTTGGACATGCATTTTATACTGCTGTGAAGTAAATAAAGGTCATGTATTTGAATTGCGGTTTGAACTACTGTGAGGTAAATATGGGGGTCATATTTTTGACATGCATTTTATACTGCTGTGAAGTAAATATATAAGTCATGTATTTGAATTGCGGTTTGAACTACTGTGTGGTAAATATGGGGGTCATGTGTTTGACATGCATTTTATACTGCTGTGGAGTAAATATAGAAGTCATGTATTTGAATTGCGGTTTGAACTACTGTGAGGTAAATATGGGGGTCATGTGTTTGACATTCATTTTATACTGCTGTGAAGTAAATATAGAAGTCATGTATTTGAATTGCGGTTTGAACTACTGTGAGGTAAATATGGGGGTCATGTATTTGACATGCATTTTATACTGCTGTGAAGTAAATAGAGATCATGTATTTGAATTACAGTTTGAACTACTGTGAGGGAAATATGGGGGTAATGTTTTTGACATGCATTTGATACTGTTGTGAAGTAAATATAGGTCATGTATTTGAATTGCGGTTTGAACTACTGTGAGGTAAATATGGGGGTCATGTTTTTGACATGCATTTTATACTGCTGTGAAGTAAATATAGGTCATGTATTTGAATTGCGGTTTGAAATTCTGTGAGGTAAATATGGGGGTTATGTTTTTGACATGCATTTTATACTGCTGTGAAGTAAATATAGGTCATATATTTGAATTGCGGTTTGAACTACTGAGAGGTAAATATGGGGGTCATGTTTTTGACATGCATTCCATACTGCTGTGAAGTAAATATAGGTCATGTATTTGAATTGCGGTTTGAATTACTGTGAGGTAAATATGGGGGTCATGTTTTTGACCTGCATTTTATGCTGCTGTGAAGTAAATATAGAAGTCATGTATTTGAATTGCGGTTTTAACTACTGTGATGTAAATGTGGGGGTCATGTTTTGACATGCATTTTATACTGTTGTAAAGTAAATATAGGTCATGTATTTCAATTGCGGTTTTAACTACTGTGATGTAAATGTGGGGGTCATGTTTTGACATGC